>BPLR01016381.1:0-29540 GCA_021605095.1 Caerostris extrusa
GTTACGTATTGCTGATGCTTGGTTTGGTTAGTCGCTCTACGGACATTGTTTGACACTAATTAGGCTAATTAGACGAGGACCTACTGTTTAACATGGATTCCGGAACCACTCACGAACATCCATGCCGTCGCCAAAAGATTCAAACTTAAAGCAGAATATATATATATATATATAATATTTAAGTCAAAAATGTAAAGTTAATACTATTAGCTGCTAAATAATACATATATATATATTATTTAAGTCATGGATGTGCCATGGTGCCATGGATGTGCGTGGTGGTTCGGAATCCACTTTAAGCCCTGGGTTCCATTCTATCATGATTGTAGAGCTGCTGGGCGTAGGGCTGACAACCCCACCCCGTAAAAAATCCTCAAGTTCGGAAACTACCAGTAGGACTATCTTGACCCACACTGGTCTGTTGCGTCATCGGTGATGATATATATATATATATATATATATTATTTCAGTCAAAATGTTAAATATTGAAAGACATTTCACGCAACCGTCACCGTATTGGTTCCAAAGTGGCGTTTGCGAGGAAAAGGAAAAGCTCTCCACTCTTGAAGTTTCATCTTGCATTAAACCGAATGGAAACGTCCGCTTAATGGAGGAGAATTAATCCTAAAAAGGAAATTTATTAAAAATGCCGCCCTAACTCAATTAGTCTCGCTTCGTAACTCTAACCGTGATCGATGATTCTTGACCTCTGCGCGGAAAAATGAGGGAAATGATAGTCCGCAACGAGACGTTGGATTCGATATTCCGCGGAGGATTAAGTCGAGGTTGTTGGATGACATTTATTCCACCTCAGTATTCCATACATTCAATGCGGTACAAACGATACATTTTTACTTTCGTGCATTGGGCTGCAGTTTTAGTATACTACTGTGCCCAAAAAGTAAGACAAATTGTTTTTTTTTTTTCAAAAACTCTTTTTTATTTATTCTTCCAAATTTATTTCGTCGCCTTCAAAGTAAACCCCTCAGAACACAATGCACTTATGTCAACTTTTTTTTTCCTTTTTTCCTCAATACCTGCTAAAAAGTCATCGGCAGTGGATGGCCTTCAAAGCGCACGCCGATTCACGTTGAATCTCTTCAATCGACTCAAAACGGTGTCCCCGGAGTGATATTTTGAGTTTAAGGAATAGGCAGAATTCGCACTGTGTGAATACGATGGTTGTGAAACGATATGGGTTTCACTCTCCTTTTGGCCAAAAGTCACGAAGAATCAATTCAGTGAGAGCTGGCGCATTCAGTGTTATCGGTACCCATCGAGATTTGACGCGTTTGAGGTCCAAAATATAATTGGCCCATCCTTTTAAAATTCCAAGATCAGCAGCAAGGTCTCTAATTGTAAATCGACGGTTTGCAAGCACCAAATCTTTAATTTTTGGACGTGAGCTTGGTCGGTTAAGGTATGGTCTTCAGTGCGTACTGTAAACTTCTTTGAACTGCTTATACCACTTCTAAACATTCCTTTCCGACATAGTAATGCTCACCGAATGCCTTCTGCAACATTCCTGCATTCGTTTCCGCAAACAAACTTGAATGCAAGTTCGCTGCTCAATTGATTCAGACATTTCAAATATCGCCGGAATCAGTTTGAGCGTCTCAAAAATCCAAGCGTAACTCAAACACTAATGAATATTTTGGCGTCAAATTCTCACACAGGTGTCAAGTACAGCGTAAGTACCTAAGAAAGAAAAAAATTGAAAAGCTCCGGGAATTTTTAATTGAAAATGGGTCTTTACTTTTTGGGCACAGTAGTATCTGTTACATTATCATTACAGTTATAGGTTGGTTTAAAGTAATTTTTTTGCCAGCTTAAATATGTTTATTTTATGATATACATTTGATTTAAAAAAATTTATGAAAAAAGAAATTGATGATATGAGTTGGGTTTGAGACTTTCAGGATCTGAATTCAAAACCCAACAATAGAATCTGAGCTTTAGAGTATATAAACAATGATAGGTACAATAAATTATCAATCAGAAGAAAGTTTCATAACACTTTAAAAAGAGAGAGAGAGAGAGACGAATGTCCAGATTAACTTCTGAGGAGTTACTTAAAATTTGTATCGTGTCCATCATGTTGTATCGATTTTGAAACTCCAGTTTGTAGATTGGGTTTTGAACTCAGCTCATAATGTTTGGAAAACCTAGCTAACTCATCCTTAATTTTGCTTCTTCCCAAAATGAACGTTTGAAATCAAGTCAAATAATTGAAGAACTGAAATTTGTAATGCTTATGCTCAAAATGGTTACGACGAATTTACAAATTCATCGTAACCATTTTTTCACAGTAACGATTTTTTCACGTTCAACTTTTCTGCTTACAAGCAGGAAAGTCATTTCATAAAGTTAAAAAAGGGAAAAATTTCAGCAACCCCACTCCTGGAATCTTAATAAATTCTAAATAATATCTTAGGAACATTTAAGAGGCTGGTCTGCATCATGTATGTCGTTTAAATAGCTTATGACCTTAGGTCAAAGAGCTGGACAGTCGGAAACAAATTTGACTTTTTCATTTGATGAAAAAGTCAAATTTGAGTCAAAAAAGAGAATAAAAAGAAGAGAAAGTCAAAGAAGAGAATATAGACCAGGATCATGACTTCGGGAAAAAATTAGGGAAATATCTCAAACTAATACAAATCGGCTGTGTCTGCCAAATTTCGAATTCAGTGACTATTAGTCAGACTAACAGAATGAACTGTATCCTCGTCTACTCTAGTCTTATTTTTTTAAAGTTGATAAATTGAGTTCCACTTATGGGCACTACAAACATTCCAAAAATGGCATTGCTTTGTTGAAGGCAGGCTGATGCTTGCATTTGCGTGTCTCTGAAAAACCCACAGGTGACTCCCTCCCTCCATCAAACGGCCTGATGTTAATAACCAATTTACATCAGCTGTCATAATCGCCATTAAG
The DNA here is from genome assembly GCA_021605095.1 of Caerostris extrusa. Classification (NCBI taxonomy): domain Eukaryota; kingdom Metazoa; phylum Arthropoda; class Arachnida; order Araneae; family Araneidae; genus Caerostris; species Caerostris extrusa. The sequence goes on from BPLR01016381.1 coordinate 2,935, forward strand.
CATTTAAGTTCCCGGAAGTCGTGACAGTAACGGATGTCTCCAAAACCCTCCCTGGTAGCCCCTGCAGTGCAGAACTACATTTAGGGTGCATGCTGGTATTTATGCACTGAATTTAAGTCTTATATTACATTATTTATTAAGAATACATTAAAAATAAATAAAAATTATTAAATAAAATATATTTGTGATACAGGACAAAAATTCTTAAAATAATGAAAAGAGGAAAAGTGTCAAAGAAATTTAATAGGTTGAAATTAGTTTTGTTTTCAAAGGATTTTCAAAAAAAAAAAAAAAAACTAAAATAAAATTATGATTACCTTTTATGATTTTGTAAAAATTAAAGTTTTTTTGTTTAATTTTTGTATTTAAAAATAATAACAAATTATATGAATATAAATTTATTAAAACAAAAAAATATAAATTATTAATAATAAAATAATTATATCATTTATATATTAATAAATAACAAAGTAAGAAAACGAAAATACAAAGAAATGTATAAATAAATTACATATAATATAAATATAAATATAAATATAATTATAAATTCTGCTCTAAAATTTTTAATTTTTGTGCTGAAGTTTTGCCTAATTTTTGGTTTAGGTTTTTAAAATTTTTGTTTTTAAATAAATTTTGTTGAAGTTTTGGTTTTAAATAAATTTTGTAAAAATTTTGTTTTGCTTAATTTTTGTTTTTTAATTTTTGTGTTATTTTAGTTAAATGTTTTAAAATTGCTTCAAAAAAATTAATTTTTTATGGTTTGTTTCGGAAAAAAATAAATCAAATACAACTTTTTTTATAATATTATCTAGAATACATTATTTAAATTTGTATATTTTCATTTAATTTAGATATATTTAGTAATTCAAAGAAAAACATTTATATGCACATACATCTCGCTTATTTCTAATTCTATCTTGATGAGAAGTAAAATTTGATTTTGTACACTGCATAATATTTTGACAATACATTAAATTGAGTACTTTGAGATACACGCATTTCCATAATGATTTTATCACCATGATTGTTACTTTATAAAACGAACCGCAAAAATAGGTAAATATTTTAACCCTAAATTCATAAGCCACAATGATTGACAAGTGATATTTTCAAAGCTTAACTACAGTTATAAAAAGTATACTTAAGTAAATAAATCATTTTATACGATACCTTTTTGTCACTTTATCGCTGAAATTTTATGTCCAATTTTTAGATCTTCTTACTCGTCAAAAGATTGAAGCTCTTTTACAAAAAATTCAGAAAGTGATTGACATCAACGAAGTGCATATCCTATTTTGGACGTTTTTATGCTGACAGAATTATCGAGATTTGTCATTATAATGCGAAGCCAAAATACATTTTTGCATATCACTTTAGCGCAATTTCGAAGAATATTTAAATTATTAATGATTCATGAGCTTCAAAATTAAGATTAATGTGACAGAGAGAGAGACAAAGTAATTGCCCATTTAGGAATTCAGTATTTCTAAAATATTTTATGAAGGACTTAGTATGGGAGATATTTTTCTGAATCTATAAGCATAGAGATTTCGATTTAATTTAAACAGAGTTTGCATTTTTCCATTAACTTCTTTACAAAAGAAATACTACGTGGAAAGTGGTTTTTGAATTTATTACAATTGATACACGATCTTTTTAATACTAAACTAACCTAAATATTTCATCTCAGTTTGAAATGAAATAAAAAAAACAGCTATATAAGGATGCTAAATTAAAAAAAAAAAAATTTAAAATTGAATTTGGATTGTAAGTTTTGAAGACATTTAGATTTTTAAACAATTTATATTTTTCTTAATTTTATTGAATATAAAAAATTGTAATTTTCATATAAAAAAATTTGAAAAATAATTATTTAGAAGTAAATTGATATATCGATTATATCAGTTTATATTGTTTATTTTGAATCGATATCCATTGTATGAGTATGTATATTAAAATTATTCATAATTTTATAGTAAAGTAATAAAAAACATTGCAAACGTTGATCTTTTTTTTAATATTGAACTAATACAAATATTTAATGTTAATTTGAAATAAAATAAAAATTTTAATTTTAAAATTTTAAAATGGACATTTTAAGACATTTAGATTTTGAAACAATTTATATTTTTCTTAATTTTATTAAATACAAAGAAAGGGTAATTTTTTATAAAAGAATTTTTAAAAAATGGTTATTTGAAAGAAAATTAATATATCGTCCGTATATTGAATCGATATCGATTGTTTAAGTATATATATATTTCAAATTATTCATAATTTTATAGCAAAATAATAATATAGCATTCTTTGGAGAAAATAGCAATTACAATTTAACAATTGAGGGAAAATTACAAAACTTTATTTACATTTTTGCTTTTAATTTTAGTAATTAAATGTTTTACAATCTCAATGCTGTGCTAAATTATTACAAAAGCAATTGAAAATCTGTATATATTGTGCATTATAATGCGTCATGTATTTAATTCATTTTATTAGGCAGAAAATATAACATTTACATTAAATAATAAATATTGAAATATCTGAAATGCATTTATTACATTTGTGTTTAATTCAAATTCAAATAAATGAAACCAATTCAAAAGTTAAAAATGAGCTAAAACGGGAAACATTAGTGAACAAAAATCATTTTTGCATTTAAGAATAAAACGCAAACGCAATTCAAATAAAGATATTTTTAAAGTACGTCATGTTAGAAATTATAATTTATCACCCTAAAAAATTGTTCTCTCTGTTCTGTTAAAAGAAATATTCTTTCATTACTTAATTGTTAAACTTACAAAAAAACACTTCATTACAAATTGTAATCATCCTATGAATAATTTAAAATACAAATACATTTTGTCATGTATTTCGAAATGAATAAATTTAAAAGCTGATACAAAATTTATTCAAATGAACAGAAGTTAAATAAGGCCAAAAGAATTATTAAATCGTTTCGTTTAGTTGTTAATTATAAGTAAGGCAATTTATTTAAAGCGATGTTTTTTTTTTATATTTCTTTTTATTAATAATGTCTTTGTTATGGAAATTTAATTCTTGAAATTCTATATTAATAATTTTATAGTAAGTAACATTTCGTCGCAAGCATTTTAATGATTGTTCCTTTTAAATTCTAAATAATCAGAAATTACAAAATTAATGTATTTCAGCGAAGTAATTCAAACTTGATAATTTATTTTGTGAAATGCTTTTTATGTTAGTCAATTGTTTTTAAAAATTAATCAGTTTTTTTGTAAAAGAAATCCTTGTATTTAATTTAAATCAAGTTAAAAACTGTGTATTAGGAAGTAATGCTGATCAATTGTCACGAGATGTATTTCAAAAGTTCATGAATTTGGGTATTATATTTCAAGCCGATATGATATTTCTTACTTAAAATTTTTATTTCGTATTATAATTTCATTATTTATAATGCAGATTAAAGAATCTATTAATAATATAATACAAAAATTATTTCATTATACTATTGAAATTTAATAACTTTAATTTACATTTTAAAAAATATTTCATTTTAAATGAAATACTTATCTTATATTTAAATTTTTTTTGTTCTAATATACCTGGCAAACACGTAGACAATTAACTTTGATGCCTTAAGGCAAGCGCTGCACCGACATTACTCACTTAGCACTAAACAGGAGGTGCGTGTAGCTTGAGGATAAGCTACGGACGCGGAATAACACTACCCACGCAACGCTCTACGAATCTGTTAGACCAGGACCTACGGCTTAAAGTGGATTCCGAAACACTACAAACATCAATGGCACCGCCGGGACTCGAACCCAAAACCTGGGGTACGCAAGCCACTCGGCCATTCAGGCCCATATTTCGATTACACTCCTGTCCATAAATTAAGGATAATTCAAAATCACACAGAAATTGAACTCTAAAATAAAAATTTCACCTGTAGAATTATCACACACATCTTGAAGAAGAATATGCAAATTACAGGATACCACCAGATGGCACGGATAGTACGTCACAATGACGAGAGTGTGAGAGAGGGGTATATAAGGAATGGTGGCAAAGAAGTAAAATTGTTCACAATCGCTTTAAAAGCCTTTCAGTGCAATAACCGCATAGTCTTGGCACAAAGGAAGCATTTGGATGATTTTTTTCGTGGTAGAATTATCGGACGACTGGAATATGGACGTACCCAGCTGGAAGTATCCGAGGAACTTGGAATCGCCCAGAGTGTCATCTCCAGGCTTTGGCAACGATTCCAAGAGGATGGTAATGTAAGTAGATGTTACAGCACAGGTCGCCCCCCGAGTCACAACGCCGAATGAGGCCCGGTATTTAGCAGTTACTGCCAAAAGAAACAGACGGAGTAGAGCATCAGACCTGTCTCGTCAACTCTCTTCAGCTACCGGTACGACAGTTTCAAGGCAGACCGTGTACAGACGCTTAGGGCACATTGGTCTATATGCTCGTAGGCCTGTCAGATGTGTTCCACTTACCGCAACTCACTGTCGACTGCGATTAACCTGGTGTAGAGAGCATGCATTGTGGACACCGCAACAGTGGTCTGGTGTGATGCTTTTCCGACAAGTCCAGGTTTAGTTTGCAGTCTGATTCTCGCCGGACTTTCATATGGAGAGCGCCAGGTACCCGTTACCACCAAGAGAACACCATTGAACGACACCGTTACGGTGGTGCAGGATGGCTCGTTTGGGGAGGAATTATTCTTGATTCCAGAACTGACCTGCATGTTCAGAGTGTAACGATGACAGGCCACATCTATCGGGATGTCATTCTGGAACAACATGTACGTTTGTTTCGGGGCGGCATGGGTGCTGAATTTCTGTTGATGGATGACAACGCCCATCCTCACCGTGCAAACATTGTAGACGAATGCCTTTAATTGGAGGATATCACCCATATGGGTTGGCCAGCATACTCACCGGACTTGAATCCAATAGAGCATGTGTGGGATATGCTTGGCCGACGAATTGCAGCCCGTCAACCCCCTCCCACCTGTCAACCAGAACTTCGAGGGCATTGCTTGATGAGTGGTGTAATATTCCCCATGGTCAGATTGATAATTTGATACTCAGCATGCCTAGTCGTTGTAAGGCCTGTATTGCATCGTCCGGGAGACATACTCCATATTAACCATCATACTAACCATGTTATACTGTTTTTTTTTAAATAGGTTCTTTTTTTGAAATTTGCTCCAGGAGTAAAAATCGCAATTTTTATTAATTATGTCAAACATATAGCATCTTTTTTTTTGCTCTTTTCCTTTTGTTTAATAAATAGACTTTACAAATAAGTCAAATTTGTTTTGCTTCTGTCTCTTTCTTTGCCTGAACTTCATTATCCTTAATTTATGGACATGAGTGTATATTATTTCTCCTTACCACCAAGAAACATAAATTTTTAGATTAATGTAATTAGTCTGTATCGTAATAACAAAGTAATTTAATAATATTTAAACTTAGCCAAGTTTCAATGTAATCAAAATAGTAAATAAGAAAGCGAATAGTAAAAATTAATAGAAAAAAAAACAGATCATGAAAATACGACGAAAACTTTTTTCTCATGTTCTTACGATTAAAATTAAATATCTATTAAAGATCTTTTTTGAGAAAATATTCATTTAAAATCTTTTATAATAGAAACAAAAAAAACATTTTATGAATAACAAACCATTAAATGTGAGTGCATAAAATAAAATATATCGATTTGCCTTATGAATCGATGAAACGTATCGATTGAGCATTCAATATGATATAGAAAACGCTCTCTTTTCGCCCAAACAGCTTAGTTGCCAGTTTCGTTGGAGAAGGTTCAAAAACAACTCTTTTGGCACGCGTTCTTCCAAGTATTGGAAAATGTTTAAAAATAGAATATCTGTGTGAAAACACACACATGGCTCATTGAATTTGCAAACAGCACAAAACGGAATGCTCAATTTTTATCCGAAAATAGCACTAAGATTTGTTTAAAAGTGATTTTTAATTAATGCGAAAATATACCAGTGAATAAATTTAATTCTTTGAATTGTTAAATTAAAATCGCATTTCAACTTAAATATTAATTTTATAAATCAAAATAAATTTTGTTCCATTTCACATTATTCTTTGTTTAATTAAAATCATTCATAATGTATGTACTATCAATTAAAAATTCCCGGGCTTACGTATTCGTGAAGGTTTACAGGTTTCGTTGAAGAAAACAAGATTGTATCAAAATTCAGTATTTTGAAGCAAACTAAACAACGTTATATACTGATAATGCTGCTAAGTGACGATCCGAGCTATACTACTGTGTCCAAAAAGTAAGACCCTTTTTCAATTTAAAATTCCGAGACTAATAGAATTTCAATTTTCATTTTCTTTTCGTTTTTAAGTTGTTGGCACTGTCCTTGACATCTGTGTGAAATTTGACGTCGAAATATTCGTTAGTGTTTGAGTTACGCTTGGATTTGCGAGACGCTAAAACTGATTCCGGCGATTTTCGAAATGTCTGAATTTATTGAGCAAAGAACTTGCATTCAATTGTGTTTGCGGAAACGTATAGAATGTTGCAGAAGGCCTTCTTTCAGCATTCCTATATCGGAAAGAAATGTTTACAAGTGGCATAAACAGTTCAAAGATTGGGAGCTTGCAAACCGTCGATTTGCAATTAGAGACCTTGCTGATGATGTTGGTATTCCAAAAGGATCGGTCCATTTCATTTGGGGCCTCAAACGTGTCAAATCTCGATTGGTACTAGAAACACTGAATGCATTAGCTCCCCACTGCATTGATATTTCCAGTCTTTTTTTACCAAAAATAAAACCCATATCGTTCCAGAACAACCGAATTCACACCGTGCGACTTCTGGCTATTCCCTAAACTCAAAAGCCCACTTTCGGGGAGACCGTTATGAGTCTATAGAAGAGATTCAACGTGAATCGCCGCGGGCTTTGAAGGCCATCCCTGCCGATGACTTTTTAGCATGCACTGCGGATTGGAAAAAAAGTCGGCATAAGTGCATTGTGTCCGGAAGGGGTCACTTTGAAGGCGATGAAATAAATTTGGAAGAATAAATAAAGAGTTTTTGAAAAAAAATAAATGGTCTTATTTTTGAGCACAGTAATACATTATGAATCCATTACTCACTATAAGAAAAAAAAATAACAAAAAACATATGACAAAAGCATATTCTTCTTTTTTCCTCACACAATACGTATTTCCTTTTCTGTAATACTGATTAAAACTTCTAAGTTATCCAAATACTGGGTGATTACAATTAAAGTCCCACTTTCAAATTGCTGTAAAAAAACCGCTCGTCACAATGAGTTCAAATTTGAACTGAAGATGCTTGAAGAAGGGGGAAACTGTACGGCATCAAAACCAGTTCCAAAGTGTATTAATAAGTGTCACTGAATGCGTTCAAAGAAAGAAAAAAGTAAATATTTTTATGTCTTTATGATAAATGGGGCTTGCTGGCAAGCGCTCTGGCACTTGGGGCCACAAGTTTCGGGTTCGAGTACCGGTGGTGCCATGGATGTTTTTAGTGGTTCGAAATCCCTTTACGACGTAGGTCCCGGTCTAATATGACTGTAGAGCGTTGGGTATCGGGCTGACAACCCTACCCCGTAAAAAAAAAAAAAAACATCTCATAACCTGCCAGTGGGCAGATGGCCTAGGCCCACAATGGAGCTGTTTCGCCACTGATGATTTATGAGAAATATTGTTTTATTATTTTCCTGTTTTTTTTTAAACAAAAATGGGTTTATTTATTTTTAGATAGAGCAGTCTTTGTAAATAATTTAACCAGTTATTTTATTTAAAATATTATATTTCTCATGAATGATGTATTAGTAAATCAATACATACTTCCATATTTTACATAAGTCCGAATGAAATACTGCACAAATTACAATAACCCTTTAGAGTAATCTGTGCAGAATTTTGAAAACTTTACCTCATGTTCACCGAATATCAGCTTTCCAAACGAATGAGTTTTGATGCAGTAAAACAACTTTTACAGATTCTACAGAAAATAAATCGCAAATATCGTATGATACTACTAGCCAATAAAATTGATATACCATGAAAGCAGCGTGCGAAATTCAACTTAAGCAAACAACATGAAAATAACAAGTAATTCATTACATGATTGCTAAGTAGACAATAATCTTTATATACATAATTCTTCTGTACATGTGTTCACTCCTGCTAAACGGCTTAACCGATTTTAATGAAATTTTGTGTGTGTCTTTTACAAAACATGGAGCATGTTTTTATGCTATCCCCTTTGTTGTAAGTCGCCACCAGAGGGTGCTGCAGTCTATAAACTTCTATACCGGTCAACCCATCGCTATGAAAATGGGTAATAATAGGTATTCGAGTACGGAAAATAGGTTCGCGCTATCCACTTTATTGTTATTTGCCACCAGATGTTGCTGCAGCATTTCATCTTGTATACCATTCAAACGATATCCATGAAAATGAGTATGCACATATATTGGAACATGGAGAATATATTCGCGATATGTAATTTTGTACAATGCATTTTTTTTTTTTTTTTTTGGCAGGACAACGTACGACATATTCTGCTAGTATATATTTATTAAATTTAAAACTTAGGAGATTTTATAACTTTTGAATTAAAAGCCAAGAGCACAAAAACTTCAAACAAAATTCAAGGTTTTTGAGGAAACACCTAAGCATTGGCAACCACGGTTACAACACTGCTGTAATCTGCGGCAGCACCCAAATCCGCTAGCTACTCGGCCATCAGGTCCCTACAACAGAAATTTATAAAATCTGATTTTATAACAAAATTCACTATCATAAATCTAAACTTACTACCTAAATCAAAAGTACATCATTCTAAATTTCAGCGGGAAAAAAAAAAAATCAATCAACGATAATAACCTGACAAGCATTACTTAATATTACGTAAAAAAATTTGAAAAAATTTAAATTAAAAGTGAAACCCTTTCTGTTTGAAATCTTCAACTGTATTTCGGTAAAGAAATTATCTTTCATTCACTTTGATCACATGAATAAACGGAATTAACGAGCATTGCGAGATTCTGACTTCTTTATGATGTCCGCTTCTCTAATTATTCTCATATAAATGAAATACCGGTTCACGGTGAATAAAAAAATCTTTTAAGTAAGCTTGCATAAAGCGTTATTTTCCCCGACTAAGTCTCCCGTCCTACAACACAAAGCGGAGAGAGAAGGTTTTAAATTCTCGTTAATTTCCTTCCACTTTGGACGCCATCTTGTTTTCAGTTTTTTTTTACTTCCGATTATTATTACCGCTATTCATTCTTCCTTTTTTTTTTTAATATCTCAGCGTGAAAATGCGTCATTAATTAAATTTGCGGAACAAAACGTTTCATGTCGAGTTTGTTATTAGATGTCTCTACTAAAATAATAGCGCGCGAACCGATAATAAATGTAATGAGGAAGAAAATGACGACGAAAATTCGAACGTGGAACAAAAGAAATTCCTTTTCCATTTAGAAGAAGCGCTTGTCAAAATACAAAAGAGAGCTGTTTATCCAAACAAACGAGAGCATGATTGCGGCATCTTGCTCATTTAATTAAAAACTTCTTGCTGCAAAAGGAATTGAATTAAATTCCATTGAATATTGGGAAAGAAGTATAATGAAATAGAAATTAATTGAGTTCATTACATTGTATTGAAAGTGTGTGAGTTATAAAATCATATTTTTTTTCACCTTTTATGGTTTTAAGAATCATAAACTGTATTGAATTCTAAGATTATATTCAGGAGAATACTTTAAGGCATTTCAATAATTCCAGTTTTCTACTTAAGTGTTATTTCGTTTCTACTATACTGACTTATAAGTTTTGTGTTCTTATGTAGAGTTCAAATTAAAAGGCTTAACTTACTTTAATTTATTAATGAAATAATATCACATTAGCGATATTATTTCAATAATATGAAAATATATTGAAAATATATTGATTCAATAATATGTTTCAAAAACACATAAAATTAAAATCATAAAATTAGCCAGAATTTTATTCTGTAGCATTTACATCATCTGATCACTTAAATATTTTTTAATGCAACTGGTAATAATTAGACAGTTAATCTTTATGCCATAAGCAAGGGCTGCACCGCTGTTACTCATATAGCACTACCCAAGAGGTGCGTGTAGCTTGGAGAGAAGCCACGGACGCGGAGTAACTCTACCCAGCAACGCTGTACGATTCTGTTAGACCGTGACCTACTTTTAAAGTGGATTCCGAATCACTACAAACAGCCATGGCACACGCGGGTCTCTAACTCGGAACCTGGGGTACCGTGCGCCAGAGCGCTAGCTACTGAGCCATTCAGATTCCTATACAAAACTTAAGCATTAATGATAAGCATTATTTATAATAAAACAAAAATTTAAAAGACATTTAAATTAAAACTGAAACCCTTTCTGTTTGAAATCTTCATCTGTATTCCAGGAAAGAAATTCGCTTTCATTCACTTTTAAATCACATGAATAAGCGGAATTAACGAGCACTGCAAGATTCTGGCTTTATGAAGTCCGCTTCTCCAATTATTCTCATATAAATGAAATACTGGCAATACATAGACAGTTAATCTTAATGTCATAAGCAAGGTCTGCACCGCTGTTATTCACTTAGCACTACCCAGGAGGTGCGTGTAAATGTGCCCCATTACCTCTGCAACGCTCTACGATCATGTCATAGCTCTGCGATTATTTAAAATGAATTCGAACCAATACAAACTTTCATGGCACCGCCGGGACTCGAACCCAAACCTGTGGTACCGAGTGCCAGAGCGCTAGCCACTCGGCCATTCAGGTCCCTATAATAAACTTAAGCATCAATAACAAACATTATTTAATAACAAACAAAAATTTAAGAGACATTTAAATAAAAACTAAAAACAATTTTTGTTTGAAATCTTCATCTGTATTTCAGTAAAGAAATTCTCTTTACTCACATGACTAAGCGGAATTAACGAGCATTGCAGGAGGCTGACTTCTTTATAACGTCCGCTTCTCTAATTATTCTCATAGAAATGAAGTACTCGTTCACGGCGAATAAAAAAAATCTTTTAAGTAAGTTTGCATAAAGTTCAATGAAGTCTCCGTCCTACAACACAAAGCGGAGAAAAGGTTTTAAATTCTCATTAATTTCCTTCCACTTTGGACGCCATCTTTATTTCTCAGTTTTTCTTTCTTTTTCCGATTATTATTATCGCTATTCGTTCATTCTTCATTTTTCTTAAATATCAACATAAAAATGCGTCATTAATTAAATTTGCGGTGCAAAACGTTTCATGTCGAGTTTGTTATTAGATGTCTCCCTCTACTAAAATAATAGCGCGCGAACCGTAATAAATGTAATGAAGAAGCAAAATGGCGACGGAAATTCGAACGCAGAAGAACAAAGAAATTCCTCTTCCATTCAAAAGAACAGCTCGTCAAAATACAAAAGAGAGCTGTTTATCCAAACAAATGAGACCATGATTGCTCATTTAATTAAAACTTCTTGCTGCACAAGGAATTGAATTAAATTCCGTTGAATATTGGGAAAGGAAGTATAATGAAATAGAAAGTTATTGAGTTCATTACATTGTATTGAAATCGTCTTTTTTTCTTTACCTTTTGCGGTATTGAGAATCATAAGCCTGTGGTAAATTCTAAGATTTTATTCAGGGAAATATTTTACTGTAATTTCATTTGTCTACTTAAATGTTGTTTTGTTTTTACTAAACTAAGTTTTATGTTTTAAACTAAATAAGTTTTTAGTTTCTCATTTAGTTTCTAACTAAGTTTGGTTGTGCTAAGTGAGTAACGTCTGTGCGGCGCTTGCGTTAAGGCATCGAAGAGAACTGTTTAGCTGCATTAGAACAAAAAAAAATTATATATTTAAGTGAACAGATGATATAAATTCTATAGGAGTAAAATTCTAACGGTATGATTTTTAATTTTATGCATTTTAAAAACTAATATGATTGTTATTTCATACATAAATTAAAGTAAAATACGGCTTTTAATTTGAAGAATATATGAGAACACAAACTTATAAAGTCAATTTAGTAAAAACTAAATACCATTTAAGTAGACAATTGAAATTATAGAATATAATCTTAGAATTTACAACAGCTTATGATTCTTAATACTACAAAAAAAGATTTTATAACTTAGAAAATATTTTATAACTGAACCCAATAACTTTCTATTTCATTATACTTTCTTTCTTAATATTGAACGGAATTTAATTCAATTCCTTTTGCAGCAAGAAGTTTTAATTAAATGAGCAATCATGGTGTCATTTGTTTGGATAAACAGCTTCAAAACAAGCTCTTCTTTTAAATGGAAAAGGAATTTCTTTTGTTCATCTGCGTTCGAATTTTCGTCGCCATTTTGCTGCTCATTACATTTATTATCGGTTCGCGCGCTATTATTTTAGTACAGGGAGACATCTAATAACAAACTCGACATGAAACGTTTCGCACCGCAAATTTAATTAATGACGCATTTTCACGCTGAGATATTAAGAAAAAAAATGAATGAACGAATAGCGATCATAATAATCGGAAAAAGAAAGAAAAAACCTGAGAAATAAAGATGCCGTCCAAAGTGGAAGGAAATGAACGAGAATTTAAAACCTTCTCTCTTCCGCTTTGTGTTGTGGGATGGCAGATTTAGTCGGGGAAAATAACGCTTCATGCAAGATTACTTAAAAGATTTTTTTATATTCTCAGAGAACAGGTATTTCATTTATATGAGAATAATTAGAGAAACGGACTTCATAAAGAAGACAGAATCTTGCGATGCTCGTTAATTCTGCTTATTCTTGTGAGTAAAAGTGAATGAAAGAGATTTTCTTTACTGAAATACAAATGAAGATTTAAAGCAGAAAGGGTTTCGGTTTTAATTTAAATGTTATTTTTAAATTTTTGCTTGATATTAAGTAATGCTTATCAGGTTATTATGGTTGATTGATTTTTTTTACACTAAAATTTAGAATGATGTACTTTTAGCTTTAGATTGTACATTTAAGTTCATGATAGGGGCCTGAATGGCCGAGTGTCTGTCGCTCGGTAACACAGGTTTCGGTTTGAGTCCCGGTGGTGCCATGGATGTTTACAGTGGTTCAGAATCCACTTTAAACCGTAGGTCCCGGTCAAACAAGATCGCAGAGCTTTGCGAAGGTAATGTTACTACCCGTCCGTAACTTATCTTGAAGCTACACGAACCATCTTGGTATTGCTAAGTGAGTAACGTTGGTGCAGGGCTCGCCTTAAGGCATCAAAGACAAATGTCTAAGTATTCGCCAGCTTCATTAGAAAAAAAAAATATTTAAGTGAACTAATTTTACCGTTTTAATTTTATGTGGTTTTGTAAACTAATATGATGTTATTTCCTTCATAAATTAAAGTAAGTTACGCCTTTTAATTTGAAGTATATATAAGAACACAAACTTATTTCACACAATTTAGTAAAAACTGAATAACATTTAGAGCAGACAACTGAAATTATAGAAATGCAGTAAGTATCCTCCTGAATAATATCTTAGAATGTATGATTCTCAATATCACAAAAGGAAAAAAAAGATTATTTATATAACTTACACTCTTTCAATACAAATGAACTCAATAACTTTCTATTTCCTTATACTTCCTTATTCCAATATTGAATGGAATTTAATTCAATTCCTTTTTCAGCGAGAAGTTTTAATTAAATGAGCAATCATGCTCTCGTTTGTTTGGATAAACTGTTCTCTTTTGTATTTTGACAAGCGCTTCTTTTTAAATGGAAAAGGAATTTCTTTTTGTTCTTCTGCGTATGAATTTTCGTCGCCATTTTGCTTCTTCATTACATTTATTATCGGTTCGCGCTATTATTGTAGTAGAGAGAGACATCGAATAACAAACTCGACATGAAACGTTTTGCACCGCAAATTTAATTAATGACACGTTTTCATGCCGAGATATTAAAAAAAAATGAAAGAACGAATAGCGATCATAATAATCGGAGAAAGAAAGAAAAAACTGAGAAATAAAGATCGCGTCCAAAGTGGAAAGAAATGAACGACAATTTAAAACCTTCTCTCTTCCGCTTTGTGTTGTAGGAAGGGAGACTAAGTCTTGCAATGCTCGTGCTTGCAATGCCTAAGCCTTGCGATGCTCGTTAATTCCGCTTATTCATGTGATTAAAAGAGAATAAAAGATAATTCCTTTACTAAAATACTGATGAAGGTTTAAATCAGAAAGGGTTTCCGCTTTATTTTAATTGTTTTTTAAATTTTGTTTGATATTAAATAATGCTTATGTTTATTATAGGGTTCTGAGTTGTCTAGGGGCTAGTGTTCTGGCGCTCGGTACCACAGGTTTCGGGTTCCAGTCCCGGCGGTGCCATGGATGTTTGTAGTGGTTATTCAAACCGTATCTTTAACACTTAAGCGTAACCGTAACACTTTAAACCGTAAGTCCCGGTCCTATTGGAACGTAGTGCTTTGTAGGGGTATTGTTACTAGCGTCCTGGAATTTTCAAGCTACGCGCGCCCGCTGGGTAGTGCTAAATGAGTAAAACCGTTCGTTGGTGCAGCCCACACAACATGCATTCTTCATGGCCAAGTGGCCAGCTCTCTGGCGCTCGGTACCACAGATTTCGGGTTCCAGTTCCGGTAGTGCCATGGATGTTTGTTGTGGTCCATAATCCCCTTTAAACCGTAGGTCCCGGTCTAACAGGATCAGAGAGTTGCAGAAGTAGTGTTACTCCACGTTCGTAGCTTATCTTCAAGCTACACACTCCTCCTGGTTAGTGCTAAGTGAATGGCGTCGGTGCTGCGCTCGCCTTAAGGCATTCAAGACAACTGTCTAAGTGTTTACCAGCTGCATCAGAACATAAATATTTAAGTGAACTAATTTTGAGATTTAAATTTTATGTGGTTTTGTAAAATAATGTGATGTTATTTCCTTCATAAATTAAAGTAAAGTTAAGTCTTTTAATTTGAAGAATATATAAGAGTACGCACTTATAAGTCAGTTTAGTAAAAATTACATGACATTAAAGTAGACAACTGAAATTATTGAAATGCAGTAAAGTATTGTCCGGAATATAATCTTAAAATTTGCCACTCCTTATGATTCTCAGTAACACAAAAGGTAAAAAAGGTTATAACTTACATACTTTCAATACAATGTAGTAAACTCAATATTTCTCTATTTCATTATACTTCCCTTTCCCAATATTGAACGGAATTTAATTCAATTGTGTTTCAGAAGTTTTAATTAAATGAGCAATCAGGTTTTCATTTGTTTGTATAAACAGCTCTCTTTTGTATTTTGACAAGCGCTTCTTCTAGATGGAAAAGGAATTTTTTGTTCTTCTGTGTTCGAATTTTCGTCGCCATTTTGCTTGCTCATTACATTTATTATCGGTTCGCGCGCTATTATTTTAGTAGAGACATCTAATAACAAACTCGACATGAAACGTTTTGCACCGCAAATTTAATTAATGACGCATTTTCACGCTGAGATATTAAGAAAAAAAAATGAAAGAACGAATAGCGATCATAATAATCGGAAAAAGAAAGAAAAACCTGAGAAATAAAGATGGTGTCCAAAGTGGAAGGAAATGAACGAGAATTTAAAACCTTTTCTCTCCGCTTTGTGTTGTGGGATGGACGACTTAGTTCGGGAAAATAACGCTTTATGCAAGCTTACATAAAAGATTTTTTTTTATTCACCGTGAAGCAGTATTTCATTTATATGAGGATAATTAGAGAAGCTTGCGTTATAAAGAAGTCAGAATCTTGCAATGCTCGTTAATTCCGCTTATTCATGTGAGTAAAAGTGAATGAAAGAGAATTTCTTTACTGAAATACAGATGAAGATTTAAAACAGGAAGAGTTTCAGCTTTAATTTAAATGGTTTTACATTTTTGTTTGATAATAAGTAATGCCCATCCGGTTATTATCGTAGATAATAACTTGATTTAGATTGTACATTTAGATTTATTATTTTATCAAACTTATAATTTTTTTTCCAAATGCAGCTTGCAAACACATAGACATCTGTCTTGGATGCCTTAAGGCAAGCGCTGCACCACGTTTCACACTTAGCACTATCCAGGAGGTGAGTGTAGCCTGAAGATAAGCAACAGACGCGGGGTAATACTCCCGCAACTCTCTACAATAATGCTAGACCGGAAAAAGTCACGCACTCGTATGGACTCATGGTTGAAGGGAAAGCGAGGGAAGCTTGTGTTGTGAATGAGAATTCGTAGGTAGAGGTCTGACTTGGCTCCGTGACGCTGTTATAGTCCTTCGAGACCGAAATCTACGGTTTATAGTAGATTCCAAACCACTGCAGACATCCTTGGCACCAACGGGACTCCAACCCGAAACCTGTGGTACCGAGGGCCAGAGCCCTAGCCTCTCGGCCGTTAGGCTCCTTTGTTATAAAATGGATAAATATAATAATAAAAAAAAATTAGTTATTAGAATAATTACTCTCCGCTTGATCCGAGGATGGGGGACTTAGTCGGGGAAAATAGCGCTTTATGCAAGCTTACTTAAAAGATTTTTTTATTAGCCGTGAACCGATATTTCATTTATATGAGAATAATTAGAGAAGCGGACATCATAAATGAAGTCAGAATCTAGCAATGCTCGTTAATTTCGTTTATTCATGTGATTAAAAGTGAATGAAAGAGAATTTATTCACTGAAATACAGATGAAGAAAGGGTGTCACTTTTAATTTAAATGTGGTTTTAAATTTTTGCTTGAAAGTACTATGTCCAAAAATTAAAACCATTTTTCAATTTAAAATTCCTGGGGAGTATGTAATTTTACTTTTTTTTTTTTTTTTTTTTAGGTTGCTGTCACTGTCCTTGACATCAGTGTGAAATTTGACGTCAAAATGTTCATTATTGTTTATTAGTGTTATTCATTAGAGTTATAGTTGGCTTTGTGAGATGCTAAAAACTGATTCAAGAGAATTTTGAAATGACTGAATTCATTGCGTGAAGAACTTGTATTAAATTTTGTTTACGGAAACGTCTAGAATGTTGCAGAAGGCATTTGGTGAGCATTCCCTTATCGGAAAGAAGTGATTAGAAGTGGTATAAACAGTTTAACGAAAAAGAAGCAGAGAACAAGTTGACGCAGGCGCAGAGAACGCGTTGAAGACGAAGAGCCCTCTGGTCGACCCTCAACCTCAAACGACGAAGCTCACGTCCAAAATATTACAGATTTTGTGCTTGCAAACTCCTCGATTTATAATTAGAGACCTTACTGGTGATGTTAGAATTTCAAAAGGATGGTCAATTTCTCGATTGGTACATGGCAACAATGCATTGATTCTACGTGACTGTTTCGCCAAAAATGAAACCCATATCATTCCGCAACCACCGTATTCACACCCTGCGACTTCTGGCTATTCCCTAAACAACAAAAGACCACTCCGAGTACACCATTTTGAGTCGATTGATGAGATTCAACGTGAATAGGTGCGTGCTTTGAAGGCCATTCCTTGCCAATGACATTTTAGCATGCATTGAGGATTGGAAACAAAGTTGGCATAAGTGCATTTTGTCCGGAGGGGATTACTTTGAAGGCGATGAAATAAATTTGGATGAATAAAAAGAGTTTTTGAAAAAAATAATTGGTCCTACTTTTTGGGCACAGTAGTATTAAGTAATGCCTATCAGGTTATTATGGATGATTTATTTATTTTTTTATACTAAAATTTAGAATGATGTACTTTTAGCTTTAGGTTGTACTTTTAAGCTTATGATAGTGGCCTGAATGGCCGAGTGGCTAGTGCTCTGGCGTTCGTTACCACAGGTTTCGGGTTCGAGTCTCGGTAGTGCCAGGGTTGTTTGTAATGGTTCGAAATCCAATTTTAAACCGTAGGTCCCGGTATATCATGATTGTAGGGCGTTGCGGACGTAATGTTACACTTCGTCCGTAGCTTATCTGCAAGCTACACGCAACTCCTGAGTAGTGTTAAGTGAGTAACGTCGATGTAGTGCTCGCCTTAACGCATCCAAGACAATTGTGTAAATGTTTGCAAGCTGCAATAGAACAAAAAAGTTTATGATAGTGCATTTCGTTATAAAAATCAGATTTTATAAATTTCTGTTGTACATTTGAATTGTATATATACTCTATTCTGAAATAAAATTTTTATATTTAAACTGGAATCATCAAGTATATTTCATTCTAACATTCAACATCATATATTTAATGCATTTTAAATTAAAAAGTTATGTGTAAATTTCCTTTGCAGAACAAAAAGTTTTATAATAAAGTAAATGAAAAATCAAATAATTAACATATTGGTGAAAAATAACAAATCTATGCTTTATGCAAGTTATATAACGCCCATTCTACCACGTTTTTAAATAAAAAATAATATTAATATTTTTATGTTAAATAAAATTTAATTTTCACACGTCTGTGAATAATATTTTATCATTTAATGTTTGTAATAAAATAATACAAGAAAACTCATAACGGTTTAAGTGGGCAAAGGTTAAAATATAGCAAAATGTTTTTTCTTTTTCAAAATAAATAAATAAATAAGTAATAATAATATATAAATAAAAATAAAAAAAAAAAAATAAACATTTTAATAAGATATAAAAATATAAGCAACTTAAAAAAAATAAGAGCTGTGTTTTGATTTATTTTAATTATATCCAAGACATTATCAACAAAATTATGCAAACTAAAGACTATTAAGAGAAGTATAGAAAACAAATACTCCACTAAACATTTGCTGAAAAAAAAAGTAAATAATATTTACTAGCCGAAAACGAATACTCCATTAAATATCTTCTAAAAGTTTATTTGGAAAATAAATTTATTAATGATAAAACAAGACCATTAGCATGGAAATTTAAAAACAGCAAAGAAACTCCTCAAAGAGTATTAAGAGAGTTTTTTTTTTTTTTACGAATTCTGCAAAGTAATATGATTAATCGCCATAACGTTCAAAGTAATTAACTTTCCCAGTGCGTTAGAAAATAAAGAAATAAAACTCTATTCATCCTTGAAAGAGTTTCATGAATTCTAGAGACAGTTTAGAGAACCTACTAATGATGAAAATCTAATTAATTCTTTTAAATTTAACTACGCAATTTAAAGTTTTTAAAATAACTCGTTGTGTAATAATAATTTCCTATAAAGAAAAGGAAAAATTTTGACTTTGAATTTAGACGTAATGTTAACTACTGAATGTTTTATCAATAAGATAATTAAAGATAATTTTCTAATTAAGGATAATATTTCTTTTGCCTAAAAAGAAATTAAAGTTAAGTTAACTTTAAAAAATTGACTTATTGAGTAAATAATAATTTTTACCTTAAAAAGACTTTTTTTATAAATTATAGTAGCAGATTATATTAAAGCAGTTCATAAACATATTTTAGCTCATTTTTACTAATCCTTAATATTAAGTGATTAAAAAAAAAAATACACAATTTTATTGTAAAACAATTAAAAATAATTCGTGCATGTATACTCTACCGTATTTAGTGTGAAATAATTACATAATTGGACATAAAAAATAAAATTGGACATAAAAATAAATAAAAACTCCAAAATTTAAATATAAGCCGCAATAATATTTCAAGATATTTAAAACAAATATTTATTAAAACTGCTCAATAAATATTGAATGTACAGGGTGATTATAATTAAAGTCCCATTTTCAAAATGCTGTAAAAAAAAAAAAAGAAGTACTCGTCACATTGAGTTCAAATTTGAATTGCAGGTACTTGAAGAAGGGGGAAACGGTATCGCATTGATGGAATTGCTGTGGAGAATGTTTTCTGAACATTTAAGTTTTGTATATGAATATATCGTAAAGACATCTTGGTCACTTTGATGTTTCAGCCGTGACCCCATTTGAATTGATGAAGAGAGTTTTTTAACTTCGTTACTCTTTCTAAGCAGTTTAATGTGACCCAATACAGACCGGAGCAGAAGTTTTGTTACCCCGAGATCTGACAAACATTTATGCATTCTCTTAAAAATTTCCCATCATGCTTTTACATTTCTCTACACCTCACCCCCATTCCTAGCGTTACCTAGCCCCTTCCCCCAATTAGATACGATCAGACCCCCAACGAGTGTTGAGGGTGAACCTTGCCTTGCAGGAGGACCTTTAGAGGTAACTGTCCCGCATTTGCTTGTCAAATGGAAGAAGCTCCCCACCTATTGAAGCGGCATGTTTTGCACACATTGTCACTCCATCAAGACTCCTCGTTTTTGGAAACAGTGACTATAAAAATGACACCTGAAGGTTTAAAAATCAGCTATACTGCTGACGTTGCCACTAGGCCACGAATCGGGCTTTCCCTCCATACTGAAACAAACCGGTTTGGATAGCATTCTCGATAGACGCTCGTAACTTACGCATTCAAATGTGGACGGGGCCAGTCAATAACTATTTACATTAAAGTTACATAAAACGAAAAGCCTAGGTAAACAAACAATGTTCTTTACTCTATCTAAATACGTGGTTTAACTGGCCTGATGCTAAATATATTAATAAATATTTCACTTTATATGACGTTTAGGTGATCGATTCCAGTTGACCAAAGAAAAGGACAGGATGTTATTTCCAGAACTTATTATTTTGTAATTATTATTTGTTCAATAATGAGATACAAACATGAAACTGTAAAACTAACATAAATAAAAGATTTTTTTTTTTTTTTGTATTTAGCGTGTTATTTATTTTATTATTTTTCTTTCTTCTCTCTTTTTTTTTCAAATTGCAATCGCCCAAAATGAACAACTTCATATTACTGCTAGTTTTAAATATTAGTAATTATTATTAATCCATCAAAACAACCATATGTATTTTTCAATTCATTCTATTAGCTTATACTCTCCCCTATATACATCTTGTTCACATTTTCAATCGTTCATGAAATACTTTTATTCATCCACTCAAGTTCAAATACATTTTTTTAAAACTTGTAATGGATGACACTGGATGCTAATACAGTTTTTTCAAATATTAGAGTTTTTGCATACCGCATTTTGGACGTCCGTTATTTTTTTCTCTCTAGCACGCATGCTCATAGGAAATTGCGCATGCGTATCTGTAATAATGTTTCCTATCAGCATGCGCGCTAGGAGAAAAAAATAACGGACGTCCAAAATGCGGTATGCAAAACTCTCTATTAATTCAGTAATTAAATTTAATCATTCAATTTAGTTTTTTTTTTTTTTTTTTTTTAGATTTAAGTTGCATGTATCTA
Organism: Caerostris extrusa; assembly: GCA_021605095.1. Classification (NCBI taxonomy): domain Eukaryota; kingdom Metazoa; phylum Arthropoda; class Arachnida; order Araneae; family Araneidae; genus Caerostris; species Caerostris extrusa. The sequence continues at coordinate 24,189 of BPLR01016381.1, forward strand.
CCCATAGATGGCTCAGATAAACTTAAAAAAATGAATGAAAATTATTTATAAAGGACTTTCTGCAATATAGTGAAAAAAAAAAAAAAAATAGGAATTGACTTAAAATTTTTTTTTTATATTACTTGTTTCATATAACATTCATTCATTTACTTAAAAAAGAGCAAACTGAAAATCGATCATTTTTCTTTGTTAAGATTTTCGAGCATATGAAAAGCATAGCATATCGAGGCATATTTTAAAAATTTGAATAAAAAGTATATTAAATCAATATATATTCAAAACATTTTAGTGTTCTCGGTTGTGCAGCTAGATTGTAAGTGGGTGTGGTAGAGGTGAGATTAGAGACACAGGTTTGAGAACATATAGCTTTATTGACACACGCACAAACATCCCAACACATACAATATTTAACATATTTAAAGATAGATTATTCTAGATTAGTGGAAGGATTCCACATTTAATCCAATAACCAGATATTCAGGTTTGCCCGGAATATACTACATTTCCCGGTGAGAGTCTTTAAGCAAACTGCCAACGTCTCATGAACGCCATAGGCGGAGCTGTCACCAATACGTAGGGAAGACGCATTGGTGACAGCTATAATTACAAATTATATATTAAATCTATGTATATTAAAAAATTTATTAAAAATATATTAAATTTATAAATAATTAATGCATATTAAACAACATTTCTTATTTAACAAATATTGGTTAAATATATAGAAATAAGCTAGCATGGTGCTTACAATATTTCAAGTTTTCGTAATTTTATCAGGATTGCAGTCGCTATTCGTTCATTTCATCATGGGTTCGTTTATTTATTTATTCGTTCATTTTATTATTCGTTTTGTTCTTTTAATCCTTCATTCGTTTATTTTATCGTGTTTGCTTATGCATGAAATAAAGATACAATTGAATATTTTCTTTTGCGTCTGAACTAATAAAAGGGGGTTTTATTTTCTGAATATTTAAGATTTCTTGTCATAAATCTGATGTTTTATTTGAAGTTAATATATTTAAAATATCGAATGCAAAATAAAGTTTAAATTTATAAATTTAAATATAAACATTTCCATTCAACTCTATTCAAAACCTTTTATCCTAATTTTATTTAAATTAAAAGAAAAAAATAAACCAGCAAAATTCATGTGAATTAAAATCAAAACACTCAACTAATATTAAAACAATTCAAAAATTAAAATTTAAGTAATTTAGTTTCATATGTTTCAATATGTAATCTAATTTTTTAAAATAAAGGAAAAACAATAAAATGGCCTTGTAAATGATATTAAAATATCTAGTTAAGCGTGAAAATCTACTAAATGACTATTTGTTAATTCACGTTCAATTATATCGAAATCAGAGAGATTTAGTAGTTATAACTACTTCAAAAATAATTTAATAATAGATACTACTGTGCCCCAAAAGTAAGACCAATTATTTTTTTTTAAAAAACTATTTATTTATTCTTCCAAATTTATTTCATAGCCTACAAAAGTAATCCCTCCGGACACAATGCTCTTATGCACACAATGCACTGGTTTCTTGAGTGTAGAGAATAGCCAGTAGTTGTACGGTGCTAAATCAGGTGAATACGGTGGTTGTGGACCGATATGGGTTTTTTTTTTGGTCAAAATTCACGAAGAATCAATGCAGTGGGAGCTGGCGCATTCAGTGTTTTCGGTACCTATCGAGATTTGACGCGTTTTATGCCCAAAATGGAATTGACCTCTCTTTTTGAAATTCCAATATCATCAGCAAGGTCTCTAATTTTAAATAGACGGTTTGCAAGCACCCAATCTTTAATTTTTTTGGATGCGAGCTTCGTCGGCTGAGGTTGATCGTCGACCAGAAGGCTCTTCGTCTTCAACGCGTTGAAGACGAAGAGCAAAAAATTGAATGCAAGTTCTTTGCACAATGAATTCAGATATTTAAAAAATCGCCGGAATCAGTTTTAGCGACTCACAAAGCCAAGCATAACACAAACACTAATGAATATTTTAACGTTAAATTCCCCACAGATGTCAAGGGCAATGCCAGCAACCTAAAAAGAAAAACAATTGAAATTCCACAAGCCCCAGGAATTTTAAATCGAAAATTGGTCTTATTTTTGGACACATTAGTATATATAGTTTTTTTTATGAAATGATTTTGCTTCAAATAAGGCTGTATTTTTTGTTACCGAATATTTTTCATTTCTGTGTATCTAAAAGAACTAGATATATTTATCAAGTTAAATAAAAGCCCATTTCTTAAAACGTACGTCCCGCACTGTGTCACAAATGAAAAAGTAGCACAGCGAGAAATGAAATATAAAAACTTACGTAAAAAATTCCGAAGATGTGTTTCAACAAGAACAATAAATTTATTTCATTCCGTTTTTTGTTATAACCGTAAACACTGGTAACAAAAGAAAAAAAAAAGATCTCCTTTTGCTCTCGCGAAATTGCGTTCTAGTCCGAGAAACGGCGAGACCGTAATGATATCAAATCACATTTCGAACTCAAAGAAGAACAAAAAAAGAACATTTTTGGAATAAAGTTTTTTGTCTGTTGCTCCAAAGGGTAACAGCATAAAAAAGAAAGAACAAAATAATACCATACAGGGGCAAAGTGATGTTGCATTCTTTCCTGAAAAGTTGATGATATTGCAGTTGTTTTTTATTCCCCGCGATCCCTTTTTTAATCTAGTTCGAGAGAGTTTGTTTTTAGTACCGGTTTTAAGAAACTCGAAAAATTGTTTAGGTATATAAATCGTAACCTAATTTGACTCGGAAACAAGTTGGGAGTTTCAAAGGATGAATATGTCAAGCTTAATTCTGGGTTATTTTTTCTTTATCCTCTTTTCCAGTTTTTATAAAGGAGAAATATATTTTGACTAGCAAAACAGATACTTTCCTTTTTGTGCTTTTCTACTAAAATAATTCATTATAGTATGTAGAAAAGAAACAGTACAACTTCTTTCTTACCTTTCATTAATTAATTTATTTGATAGGAATTAATTAAAAAAGCGTTCGGCTATGTTAAGTTTTATTTAAGATATATAGTAAAGGTTGCTTCCTTTTATTTAGATAAGACAATAAAAAGTGGATAATTATTGAAATTTAGATTAATTAAATGATTTTTATTTTAAATGTAAAATTTCAATAACTTGCTTAAAATAAATTGAATATATATGCATAGAAAAGATATGTCTTAAATTTATTATTCTCAGATTTCTGATTATTTTAAATATCTTTAAAATAAGTATGATTTTGTTTTACTTATACATGGCAACAGACTTAAAATTTGTTTTTATTAGACTTTGCATATAAATCATCGTTTATTTTTATAATACAGGGGTGATTATAATTATGTCCCCACTTTCAAAATGCTGTAAAAAAGAACCACTCGTCACAATGAGCTCAAATTTGAACTGAAGATACTTGGAAGGAGGAAACGGTATGGCATCAAAAAAAAGTTCCACCGATTTTCCCATCAATTTGGTATGACCTGCCTTTGTGGATGGCTTTCGACTAACAATGTCACAACTGTTGAATGACTTGGATGTAATTTTTCGTTAGGAAACCAAAACAATCAAGCAGACCGAACACTACAGTTGGTTTAATGTGCAACTCTTGTCAAACGTCTATTTCGATTCAAAAATATCTCTGGCTGCCGAATTCATTTTTTTATGCCATTTTATAGCGCCATCTATCTGTCTCATTTACCATTTTCCATTCTTCAAGTATCTTCAGTTCAGTTTCCTCCACCGTGTGTGCAGCTATCTCTCTACTGAAACCACTGGTCAGTTCGGATTATACATGGTAGCATTTCTTCTCACGAGAAGAGTTTTGGCATATCATTCTCAGTACAGATTTGGTTTGGTTTTTCGCTCTATGGTCATCTTATGGACACGAGGACTAAACAGACCGGAGACCTACAGTTTAACGTGAATCGAACCTCTCACAAACATCCATGCCACCGCCAGGATTCGAACCTGAAGCCTGAGAAACCGAATGCCAGAGTGCTAGCCACTTGGCGCCAGGCCCATTTCATTCCCAGGACAGAGGAATGTATGTTATGTGACAAAGTATATAATATACTCATCGCTGAAATTTGACAGCAGATGAGCTTTTATTACCAGGTAAGTTATATCACATTGCAATTAGTGTTAGTACAAAACACTAATTGAGGAAATTAATTTTTTAATTTTATTTTTTTAATTTTTCATAATAATTAAAGATCATTATTCATATATATATATATATATATAATCTGAAGTAAGTTCTCTTTTGAAGACGTTATAAGTCTAATATAGGCAAAAAGACGTTACAATTTCTATGAAGTTCTGGGGCAAGGAAGTTATGCTGCGGTATGGCTTTTTTTTTACTGTTGGGTTTGAGTGCAATTTCTACAAACATATTTTCTTATTAACGATGCACATAAGATATAGAGGAAATTTACGTATTGGTATATGTTATATTATTTCACTTCAAAATAATCAAGCCATTCTTGTATTTTCACATACTTCGTAATGAAAATATTTCGTAAGAATTTTTACCTTTTAATTTTGGAACCGCCTACTTTAATTTTTTAAACCCAGCGGAATTGAAATGGTTTTATTTTTCTGGAAACCGGATAACACCATGCCAAGTTTATAAAAGACACCATCCAAAACCAACATTACATTACACTATAAGTGTAGATGCTCATCAGTCAATTTGTACGATTGAGACTTTTTGTAGATTTTTGTACTAGTATACATATAATTATCATAATTTAAAAACTCGCACATTAGAGAAATTAATTTCCTTTTAATTTCTAATCCATATCTGCCATGTTTAGTATCAAAAGCATAATTCATCTCTTATTAAACATGCAGTTTCAATTTATAAGAAAAACTATTTATTTTTACAAAAGTGCAATAAGTAACTAATAAACAAAATGTTGGTAGCACCTGTATCTATATTTCCCCACTTCCATCTCGCAGAAATGATGACGTTGTTTCCCGCCAATCAAACATGGGATGGGATCTCTCCGAAACACTTGGGTTAGACGACGGATAATCTGGAGCTGAGGGCTTTGACGTGCGACTGACAATCTAATTGCAGCAGAACTTGATTGTGGGGGGGGGAAGCGAAATTGTTTAAGCATGTGTGCTACGGATTGGAGGATTTAAATCACTTTTACGTTCATACTTTGGATGAGAGAAAGTGGTTGTACATGGTTGCCACTTGTGCAGAAGAAATTTCCATTTTCGTCTTATGTATTAATTGAAATCGATTTTCTTTGAATACACGAGTGAGCAATCTCGTTGTATGCATTCCTAGATCGTTGGACTTATACCAAACTTATCTGGCAATACGTAT
>BPLR01016382.1:0-34070 GCA_021605095.1 Caerostris extrusa
TAAAATGCTTGCCTCAATGGATTGAATGCTGGTCATTCTAATTTGGAAATTCTGTGCTGCACTCAGTATTTATATATTTTGCTTATATTTTTATGTTATATATTACTTAATCATTATGTCAATCCATACTAGTTGCTGATTAAGTTTTTAAAATGTAAAATTGATGGCGTAAATATTTTAAGCATTCTGCATTATAAATGAATTACTTATTTATTTCTTCTTCTTCATTGGTGCAACAACCCCATGGTGGGCCAAGGAAGTCTTTCTTATTCACAGATTTCGAGACAGGAGATGTTTTCTTTTTTGCTGGAGTAGGTTTGTCAGCCATACGCTCTACAATCATAATACACAAAATCCTACTGCTTAAAGTGAATTCGAACCACTACAAGTATTCTTAGCACCGCCTGGACTTGAACCCTGTGGCATCGAGTGCCAGAGTGCTAATTATTTGGCCATCAGGTCCGCTTATGTATTATAATCTATAAAATTAAATATTTACATTGATAATAAGACATGTCATGGATAATGAGACATCATGAAATTAGAGATTGTCTATTCGACCATCACAGGTCAAAACAATTTCAAATGGGATATGTATTACGTCATTTGTTCCATCGTGACGGTGTGATAGACCATGGGTTTAGAAAGTCTATACTTCAATGAGAAGTGAGGGAAGCTGAGTTCTACCCTCTTGAAGGTTTTTCTTACAGATAGCTTTTTGGTAAAGAAGGGAGAATATTCTGCAGCGAATTGACCAGAAATGTTGTTTTTCTCTTTTTCTGAGAAGTGACTGAACAGACAGGAGATTCTGCTTGATTACAAAGTGTGGCTCTGTGCGTGCCCTGGTTTCGAGTATTACAACATGTGATGATAATTATGGTCAGCAACAGACAAAGCAATAAGATTCGTCGTAGACTCGTCTCCAACCTGGAGTGAGTTGCACTTGCGAATCAAATTTATATCTTAAAATTTCATTTCTCTATAAATAGTATAGTAACCCAGAGTTCTGTATATATATTCACTGCCTGTAAATAAAAATTAAAGTGTTTCCATGAACCTGAAAGTGGCCGTTTTAGATCTAGTATGGTTCGAGACGTTACAGGAGCATAAATACAAGAATCATTCTTATAACAAAAAATGAAAACAACCCCATTTTTCAAAGAATATAAATTCATCGCCTGCATAACATCTTTTCTTTTAAAAACATTATATTCTGAGAAAGATTATAAGAACTGTGACTATTATAGTATGGATAAAAATAAAAAAAACATAGAAATGCATTTTAAAGTTTCCAATACAGAAATTCAACATCCTCCTTCCTAATAGCTCGTGATAAAACAGATGTATCTCGACTTCTTATAATTCTAAAATAAAACAATACGTGTTTAAAATAGGTCTTGTGCATATAAAATAAAACAATACAAAAAAATCGATTTTTTTCATAAAATCATGATTCGAACGATGGTTAGTTATGGCAATTATATAAATTTCACTTTTTTGTAATAAAACTGTAAGAAATCTATCAGTTCTAAAAAAGCGAAATATCTACTAAAACAGTCAGAATAATGTTTTTAAAAACTTTCTTTTTGTGTACGATTTATTTTAGTCCCAAAAAGTTTATTTTTGAGCATACTTGCATTGTAGTGCTTGTTTTTCTTTTTTTTTTCCTTACCGTAAGAAAATAACATCTCATGGTAATAACAGGGACCATTTTAACATTGAGGAATCTTTGTTTTTTTCTCTTTCTAATACAGACTGGAAACACATTGAGGAATCAAACCCATACAAAAATTAGTCAACGATCGTGTTGCCACTTTAACTTACGAAAGCTTTAATAAATTAAGATATAAATCAAAAAGGGACTTTTTAACTGTTCATTTTGAAAAAAAGTCATTTAAAAATACCTTTTGAAAGAAACGAACGGAAGCGAAAACACGTTTCAGAGAGAGACAGGCAGCGCTTAAAATGATGGTGTCAAAACCTTATGGATCTTTCAACTCTTTTCTTGGGAGTGAAGGAATTAGAACTTTCAATATTTAAAAGGGCGACTTTTAAAATGATAAATAGTCTCCATTTTCAAATCGTGATAAATGCGTAGCTTAGATTTACCTCGCTACGGCGTTTAGAAACTGGGAGGTGATTGATTGCCATTTGGAATGTTGCAGCCTTTGATTTTTCTCTTGACCCTTTTTTAAGTAGAGGAAGGAAGAAAATTTTATTTTCGTTTCATTTCAAATAAAAATTTATTTGAATTAAAATGTCTGCCTCAATGGATTAGACGCTGGTCGTTTCAATTTGGAATTTGTGTGCTGCAATCAGTATTTATATATTTTGTTTATATTTTTATGTTATATATTACTTAATCATTATGTCAATCCCTACTAGTTGATGATTAAGTTTTTTAAATGTACAATTTTTCATGCACTTATCAGTGATAGGGTAAATATTTTAAGCATTCTGCATTATAAATGAATCACTCATTTATTTCTTCTTCTTCATTGATGCAATAGCCCCACGGTGGGCCACGGAAGTCTGCTTATTCACAGATTTAGAGATAGGAGATGTTTTTCTTTTTCTGGCTTAGGGTTGTCAGCCATACGCTCTACACTAGAACCCATGGCTTAAAGTGGATTCCGAAGCACTACAAGCATGCTTGGCATCGCCGGGACATGAATCCTGTAGCAAAGAGTGCCACAGCGCTAATTTCTTGGCCATCATGCCCCGCTTATGTATTACAGTCTATAAAATTAAATATTTACATTGCTAATGGGACATACCGTGGATAATGAGACATCATGAAATTAGAGATTGTCTGTTCAACCATCACAGATCGAAAACAATTACAGATGGGATATGGATTACGTCACGAGTTGTTCTATCGTGATGGGTGATAGACCATGGGTTTAGAAAGTGTCCACTCCAGAGAAGGTGACAGCCCCTCTTGACGGATTTTCTTAAAGGGAGCTTTCTGGAGAAGAAGGCAGATTGTTTTGCGACGAGACGGTGTTGTTGAAGTGACTGAATAGGCCGAAGATTCCGCCTTTTTTTTTAAAAGTGAGCCCTTTGTTGTTTTGTGTATTAAACCGTGTGATCATTATGGTCAGCAGCAAACCAGGCAATTATATTCGCCATAGTCTCGTGAACACTGAAAATTTCCGAATCTTGCACTTGTGAATCAAATTTATATCTTAAATTTTCATTTCTCTGTAAATAGTATAATAACTTTGTTTTTGTATATATATATGTTTGCAAATAAAAAAATTAAAGATTTCCCATGAACCTTAAAGTGGCCCTCTTGAAGCCGTTTTAGGTCAAGTATAGGACGAGACGTTACAAGAGAAAAAAAAAAGAATCATTTTTATAACAGAAAGGAAAGCAACTCATTTTCAAAAAATATAATTAAATCAGCGCCTATATAACATCTTTAAAACATTTTTAATTAGATTCTGAAAATGATAATAGCAATTGAGACTGTTAACTTATGGCGAGGAATAAAAAAAATACAGAAATTCATTTTTTAAAGTTTCCAATGAAGGAACTCAACATCTTCCTTCTAGCAGATGTGATAAAACAACTGTATCTCGACTTCTCATAATTCTAATAACACACTCAAAACTGGTTTCGAAAATCAAAAGTTTCATGTTTAAAATAAAACAATACAAAAAATCTGGATTCGAACGTGGTTAGTTACCTTAATTTTCTATAAACTTCACTTTTCGTAATAAAACTGAAATAAATCTATCCAGCTTAAAAACGAAACATCTACTAAAACAGTCAGAATAATCTTTTTTTAAAATCTTTTCTTTTGTGTACGATTTATTTTAGTCCCAAAGTTTGTTGAGCATACTTGCATTGTAGTACTTGTTTTCTTTTTTTCCTTACTGTAAAGAAAATAACATCTCACGCACTGAATTTTCCAGCTGCAATTTTTTTTTTTTTCTTAAAACTTCTGCCCAATCTATATTTTTACTCTTGCAAAGTTTCTTAGGGTAACTCGGAAGTTCCTGGCATGCTTTTGGGTACTTGTACAGATTAAAATCAATCCCTGCAATGTTCGAAAAGAGATGAAATCCAGATTGTCAGCTGTCTCCCATGATGGATCGCTTTCGAAGGCACAAAATTGCCTCCAGATGGTATTAAATAAAACAAGAAACAGCAGCTTGACTTGATTTCTTTCGTGCTTTCCTTTTTTAAAAAAAGTACCTGGTGCTTCTAAACTGTGCAAGTACAAAGACGTTTAAACTAGTCCATTCAGTGTTTTGCTCAATTTATTTTTTCAGTAATTGGATTTCGGAATAGTTTTCATTTTATCTGTTAAATAATGGAAACAATGTATTATTTTTTGTCAAATAATGTCTCCAATATTGTATTCGACATTCTTTTCATAAAATAAATATAAACAATCTAAGTTTATAATTATCCTTGTTGCAATATAAAAAGTGCATATTTTAACATGTCCATCATGTGTAAATTTAATATATATCAATGGCAACGCTTGCCGCTGGTGAGCATTAGGCCGGAGGTTCCATCCGCTGGCGGCTTTGTTATGGCCACTATTTGATAAAAAAAAGGAGACTCGATGTCATTTGTGATGTTCCGCATCTTGCTTCGGACTACTTGGTGGGAGTTCACCGCGTTTTCGTCCATACCATACGCAGTTGCGGTTTAGTTCCCTCTAAAAAGTCCTCCTGGAAAGCACTTCATTAATTCTGTAACTTTACGGAATCAAGTCAGACTTCTACCTATGGTGCTCCATCACAACAGAAGCTACCTCCCCCTCTCCTTTTACGGCCGGATGGACATTTAGTTAGCGCCACAGACTCCACTTTGGTACCACAGGCTTCAGGTTCAAATCCTGGCTGTGGAAATGTATGTTTGTGAGTTGTTCGGAATCCACTTTAAGCTGTAGGTCCCGGTCTGTTTAGTTCTCATATGCACAAGATGGCCGTTGAGCAACAAACTAAACCAACCCCCTCCGCCCAACTTTTCTTTCTTCCTTGAGACCACACGGGTTCTTGGACTTGGTCTAGATGTCGCTGCCTACCCAGTGGGATAAGAAAGAAAAAAAGAAATATATACATTTAGATCGGTTTATCATAAGAAATGTATTCTTTAACAAAATAATTAGAATACGATAAATTAATTACTCATAATTATTAAATATAATTAAAGTTTAATTTTAGATTACCTGTTTTAATTTAATTTATGCAATAATAATATATTAGAAAGCCTATAAAAATTGAATAAAATGGTTGTTTTTATATATTCTTCATGCCATAAATAAAAAGACTATCAACGATGTAGAAGTTAGAAAATTCTCTAATAATAAAAGAATAACGTATCGGTTTTTTTAAATAAATGTATCGGTTTTTCGGAATAATGTATCGGTTTTTTTTTTAAATGAGATATTCTATTACAATATTTGAAATTTTTAAAATTAATCTCTAAATTAGTGTTTCAAAATATCTTAACGAAGATATTTTGAAAGAATTTTTCAAATATTTTCTTACTGCAACATAACAGTTTCGTGTAGTCATATGGTTATATGGTATCGTGTACATAACAGTTTCGTTCATCATGATGTGATATTTTTGTATTTTTATTGTAAATGTAATTGGATACTTGTAATTGCATGAAACTGTAATTGCTTTCAAATTTAGTAGATTTTCCTATGAAAGCTAATGTACATTGTTCATAAATAAGAAGTTACATAAGACTATGTACAGTAAGAGGGCGTGAATGGTCGAGTGGATAGCGCTCTGGCGCTCGGTACCACAGGTTTCGGATTAGAGTCCCAGAGTGCCATGGATGTTTGTAAGGTTCGGAATCCACTTTAAGCCGTAAATCCCGGTCTTATATGACTGTAAGAGCGTCACGAAAAAAGTCAGACCTATACCTACGGGTGCTCCATCACAACAGAAGCTGCCCCTTTCCCTCCCTCCATGAGTAGATCACTCATGGGATGCCCGTCCCGCACTGCAGGACACTGAGGATTAGTCTACAACAATGTACAGTAAGCATTTATTGCTGTTTAGACAGTAATTGCAACATATTTTGAACTTTAATCAATGAAATAGATACAAATGCATAAAAAACTTTGTATAGCATTTAAACAATATAGTTTAGAAATAATCGAATCTTGATTCAGTCTACTGTTCAGATAGTAACCGAACTAATCCGCATTGCATTTAGTAAATAGGTTTGGTTAATCCTTTTGATTGCATGAATCCAGTACTTTAATCGAGCGGAATTTAACAGAAGGGAAACGTGTTCGATTTGGACGACACTCTCCAATAACTTGATTAAAATGCATTGGAGCTGAAAAATCTCCACGTTTCTGTTGACATGTTAATTAGATTGATTGCTGAATAAAGGGATTATGGCATCGAAACGGTATGGATATTTGTGATTTTAAACAGCGATTTAGGATGGCGTGCAATATTGATTGCGGTCAGCAAAGAAGATGGTCCATTTGACACGTGAGTTGCTATTCTGAAATTTGGTTACTAAATTTAATTCAACAGGCACATTAAATTGCTTGGTTTATGTATTCAGTAAGAGGAGAAATCTTTTGTGATTTAATTGTCAGATAGATAATCCATAATTGGCACATCTGTTACCATCTTTCATTGTTATTAGAAAGGATTCTCAATCTCAAGGTCCATAAACAAATGTTATGCTGCTATGCTGAATGCTGCCTGATGACCAATTGGTTAGCACTCTGGTCGTTGGTACTACAGGCATTAGGTTCGCATCCTGGAGATGGCATGGGTATTTGTGAGTTGTTCGGAATCCACATTACACTGTAGGTCCCGGTCTAATTAGCCCAAAGTGTACACAAAAACAAAGGACCATAGAGCGACAAACCAAACCTGTCAGAAATTGCGCTAAAATTGCGATCCATTGGACGTTCTAGTAACGACTCACCTTAGGCGTTCGTCTTGTGACCAGGTAACACGCTTGCAAAATTGCTTAGCTTTGCATTTATTGAAGGTGTTCATTGTAGTCACTGCTTGTAGTAACAATGCGAATCAATGGTGATTGTAACAATGTGTTTAAATCGGTCATACAGTGAAGTTTTCTTGATTTTCGGTGGTATAGCAGTGGAAAAGTGAAGCAGTTACTCTTATAGATTGCACAATAAAAATATATGTAAAATAATGACTCGTAATCAGACTAATCCGCATAGCGTTTAGTAAATAGGATCGGTTAATCCTTTTCATTGGGTGAATCCAGTACTTCAATCGAGTGGAATTTAACAGAAGGGGAAATGTGTTCAATTCAGGCAATACTTCAGGCAATAACTTGATTAAATTGCATTGAAGCTGAAAAATCTCCACATTTCTGTTGGCATGTTAATTAGATTTATTGCTGAATAAAGGGATTATGGCATCGAAACTGGATAGATATTTGTGATTTTAAACAACGATTTAGGATGACATTCAATATTGGTTGTGGTCAGCAGTTAAGAAGAGGACCCATTTAACACGTTGAGTTGCTTTTCTGAAATTTGGGTACTAAATTTAATCAAACAGACACATTAAATTGTTTGATTTATATATTCATTGAGATGAGAAATCTTTTGTGATTTAATAGTCGTGTAGATAATTCGCAATTGGCACGTCTATTGCCATTTTCTAGAGTTATTAGAAAGGTTTCTCAATGTCAACTCTGTAAACAAAGGTTCTTCTTCTAGCTGAATGATTCTAAAACGTTTGTTGTGTCTAATCCTCGGTGTCCTGCAGTACGGGACGGACATCCCATGAGTGAGTGTCTTCAACCATGATATTATTCATGGTTGAAGTGAAAAGTTTACAGTTTATGTTGTGATGGAGCACCCGTAGGTAGAAGTCTGATTTGACTCCGTGTCGCTCTTACAGTCATATGAGACCATAACCCACTGTTTAAAGTGAATTTTGTACCACTACAAACGTCTATGGTGCCGTAAATAGATTTTTAGTGCAACATAACAGCTTCGTCTGTCCTACGCTCTGCTTTTAACCGAGATAACACGTTATTTTTTATATTTATTAACTTGAAAATAGTAATTGTTTTCAAATTTAGTGGATTTTTCGATGAAAGCTAATGTAACGTAGCTAATTACTTATGTAACTTCTTATTTATTTACAATATACAGTAAAAATTTATTGCAGTTTATTAATTGCAACATATTTTGAACTTTGATCAATGAAATAGATACAAATATATAAAACTGTTACTTTGTATAGCATTTAAACAATACAGTTTAGAAATAATCAAATCTTGATCCAGTCTAGTATTCAGATAGTAATCGAACTAATCGCGTTGCAGTCAGTGAATAGGATTGGTTAATCTTTTTCATTGCATGAATCCAGAACTTCAATCGAATGGAATTTAACAGAAGGGAAATGCGTTCAATTTGGACGATACTCTACAATAACTTGAATAATATGCACTGAAGCTGAAAAATCTCCACGTTTCTGTTGACACGTTAATTAGATTGATTGCTGAATAAAGGATTATGGCATCGGAACGGTATGGATATTTGTGATTTTAAACGATGATTTATGAGGACATTCAATATTGATTGCGGTCAGCAGTTAAGAAGATGACCCTTTGACACGTTGAGTTTCTATTCTAAAATTTGGTTACTAAAGTTAATTAAGACACATTAAATTGCTTGATTTATGTCTTCATTATGATGAGAAATCTTTTGTGATTTAATAGTCACGTAGATAATTCGCAATTGGCACGTCTATTGCCATTTTCTATAGTTATTAGAAAGGTTTCTCAATGTTAAGCTCTGTAAACAACGGTTCTTCTTCTAGCTGAATGGTTCTCAAAAGTACTTTGTGTCTGACGGACATCCCATGAGCAATTTATTCATGGCTGACGTGGAAAAGGGTACAGTTTCTATTGTGTTGGAGCATACGTATTTAGAAATTTGATTTGGCTCCGTGTCGCTCTTACAGTCATATGAGACCGGAACCTACGGTTTAAAGTGGATTCCGTACCATTGCAAACATCCATTAACCGTAAATATCTTTTTAGTGCAACATAACAGCTTCGTATGTCCTACGGCCTGTTTTTAATCGACATAACGTGTTATTTTTGTATATTTATTAACTTCAAAATATATTGCTTTCAAATTAAGTGGATTTTTCGATGAAAGCTAATGTACGTTTACTTATGTAACTTCTTCAGACAGTAATCGAAGTAATCCGCATTGCATTTAGTAAATAGGATCGGTTAATCCTTTTCATTGCGTGAATCCGGTACTTTAATCGAGTGGAATTTAACAGAAGGGAAATGTGCTCAATTTGGACGATACTCTGCAATAACTTGATTAAAAATGCATTGAGCTGAAAAAGCTCCGCATTTCTGTTGACATGTTAATTAGATTGATTGCTGAATAAAGTGATTAGGGCATGGAAACAGTATGGATATTTGTGATTTTAAACAACGATTTAGGATGATGGGCAATATTGATTGCGGTCAGCAGTTAAAAGATGGCCTATTTGACACGTTGAGTTGCTATTCTATTCTAATATTTAGTTACTAAATTTAATTAAAGAGACATTCTAAATTGCTTGGTTTATGTATTCATGAAGATCAGAAATCTTTTGTGGTTTAATAGTCACGTAAATAATTCGTAATTGACGCGTGTGTCTTCTAAGCTAAATGGCTCTAAAACCGGGGTGGCCAACCCAACTGATCTTGCGGGCCACTTCGGAAATGCATCCCAACTGCGCGGGCCGCATGTAAAATTATATATCCCCATATTAGATTGAGACCCATTATAGACATTTTTGAGTGAAACATTGAAACATAACGTGTTATTATTGTGTTTACTGTTATTCTATATGTTAATACAGATAATATAATAATAATGATACTAAAAGCACATTGTAAAAAATAAATAACACTAAAAATGAAATATATAAAATATATAAAATAAACGAAATAAAAAAAATGAAATCATTAACAAATATTTATTTTACTAGTGCGATATTTGTTTCTCCATTCTTTCACTTAGCTTTGGCAAATCAATTTCATTTTGGGCATTTGTATATCGTAATGGGTGTTGCAGGTGAGCGTCGTATTTTTGAGCGTGTTTTGTATTTCGTCAATTTCATTTTCGAAAAAAAAATTATTCGCAGGTGTAAGATGAGCCAAAAGAGCCAACAACTTGAACTAAGAATCTGGTTTGCTCTGCTATCAACTCTTCGTATCTAGGGTTGCCACTGCGTCACTTAGATGTTCCAAGATGCACGCATCATGAATTCGCAGAATATAATTTAAGTATTCTCGGAACTCATAACTGTAATCTCATCAATAAAACAGGCAATATCTGTCCTATATTCGAAAGAATATTATTTTAAAATCAAAGTTAATTTTTTCTCATCATTTCGACAGTTCATTTTTGAATAGGTAAATGCACACATAATGTATTTATTAATATATTGTTTTCCACTATTTTGGCCATTATAAAATAAATATATCTTGTAAAAGTGTGATACATCTCACGGACCAGAAAAACATTCAAGGCGGGCCAAAGTTGGGCCAACTCTGCTAAACGTATAGTTTCCAAATTTTTAACCCCTAAAAGGAAAAGAAACTTTTGTTTTCAAATTCTGTTGTTATAATTTCCTATTTCAAGAAATAAACGGCTTCTCTGTATTTCCTAAAATTATCACCCTAAAAGAAACGTAACGTCAAATTCCACTTCACAAAATGTTTACAGATTCAATCGACGTTATGATTACGTGACTGGAGCCCTGTTTTGTGATTCTCCTTTTGCTTCGTGATTATTCTTTAAGTGATTGCGGGGGTATTTTTTTTTCTCGTATATCCGGAAGACACGCAGTTTAAGTATAGCAAAAGACTGTTGTGATGAAATAGTGAGACAAGGTCTATGACTTTGATAAACCTTATTATTCTTTTAAACTTACTTTTATCTTAAACGCATTAAAGAAAAGGATACTTGGAATGATTGTTATTATTTTTTTGAATAACTATTAAATAAATTAATTTCCAACTTTTAAAAATCGTGATATATATTCTTTATGTTGAAGAGCAAATCCTCGTTTTCATTCAAATTAAGTTGAAATTTTTTAAGAGAAAAAAATTACAGAAAATGTAAAAATACAAGTAGCAATTAAAAAGAAGGGACAAATTATTCAGGATCGCAATACGTTTATATTCCACGTGGTAGACCCGTCACGCCTTATATTTCGAATGATAAGATGTTGTTTTATACAAGTTAATTGTATTCCTATGATGCAACGTGTGGTATTTTACGTGTGGAAAACTGTTGTAACTTTTGTAGTGTACATTGGTTGTGTTTCTAGCTCATTCTTTCTCAGTTTTACTTTGCCTAAGTGTTTTTTATTGTTATGTTTTGGTTTTGCTTTATATATATATATATATATATATATATATATATATATACTCATGTCCATAAATTAAGGATAATGAAGTTCAGGCAAAGAAAGAGACAGAAGCAAAACAAATTTGACTTATTTGTAAAGTCTATTTATTAAACAAAAGGTAAAGAGCAAAAAAGAAGCTGTATGTTTGACATAATTAATAAAAATGCAATTTTTACTCCCTGGAGCAAATTTCAAAAAAGAACCTATTTACAAAAAACAGTATAACATGGTTAGTATGATGGTTAATACGGAGTATGTATCCCGGACGATGCAATACAGGCCTTACAACGCCTAGGCATGCTGAGTATCAAATTATCAATCTGATCTTGGGGAATATTACACCACTCATCAAGCAATGCCCTCCGAAGTTCCGGTTGACAGGTGGGAGGGGGTTGACGGGCTGCAATTCGGGCCAATTCGGGCCCAATTCTGTATGCTGGCCAATCCATACAGGTGATATCCTCCGATTGACGTCTACAATGTTTGCACGGTGAGGACGGGCGTTGCCATCCATAAACAGAAATTCAGCACCCATGGCGCCCCGAAACAAACTTACAAAACAAACATGTTGTTCCAGAATGACATCCCGATAGATGTGGCCTGTCATCGTTACACTCTGAACATGCAGGTCAGTTCTGGAACCAAGAATAATTCCTCCCCAAACGAGCCATCCTGCTCCACCGTAACGGTGTCGTTCAATGGTGTTCTCTTGGTGGTAACGGGTATCTCTCCATATGAAAGTCCGGCGAGAATCAGACTGCAAACTAAACCTGGACTCGTCGGAAATATCACACAAGACCACTGTTGCGGTGTCCACAATGCATGCTCTCTACTCCAGGTTAATCACAGGCGACAGTGAGTTGCGGTAAGTGGAACACATCTGACAGGCCTACGAGCATACAGACCAATGTGTCCTAAGCGTCTGCACACGGTCTGCCTTGAAACTGTAATACCGGTAGCTGAAGAGAGCTGACGAGACAGGTCTGATGCTGTGCTCCGTCTGTTACTTTTGGCAGTAACTGCTAAATACCGGTCCTCATTCGGCGTTGTAACTCGGGGGCGACCTGTGTTGTAACATCTACTCACATTACCATCATCTTGGAATCGTTGCCAAAGCCTGGAGATGACACTCTGGGCGATTCCAAGTTCCTCGGATACTTCCAGCTGGGTACGTCCACATTCCAGTCGTCCGATAATTCTACCATGTAAAAAATCATCCAAATGCTTCCTTTGTGCCATAACTATGCGGTTATTGCACTGAAAGGCTTTTAAAGCGCTTGTGAACAATTTTACTTCTTTGCCACCATTCCGTATATACCCTCTCTTACACTCTCGTCATTGTGACGTACTATCCGCGCCATCTGGTGATTTCCTGTAATTTGCATATTCTTCTTCAAGATGTGTTTGATAATTCTACAGGTGAAATTTTTATTTTAGAGTTCAATTTCTGTGTGACTCTGAATTATCCTTAATTTATGGACATGAGTGCATATATATAATTTCCGTCATGAGCATTTTTTATTAAAAACAATGTATTTGACCTATTTTAATTTTATTTACTACGAAAATCACAGTCAGTTAAAAAGGGTAAAAATTATGCGAAGTTTATTCTCACAAATTAACTATCAAAGCATTAAAACTTTAAAGCTAATGAAAAAGTTTATTAATACGAAATAAAAGAAATCTCTCAGTTAAAAATAAGTTGAGTTTGTAACACTAAAATTACAAATTAGATTGTCACTTCGGGTTTTTTTTTTTTTTAAGTATTTTTACGTAGAACAACGTGTATAAATTGTAATGCTTCGATTTTGGTGTGTCTCTCTACGGTCATTGTGTGCACATTTTGGGCTAATTGCTGTAGTTTACCGGGGACCTGTAGTTTAACGGGGATTCCGAACTACTACAAATATCCGTGCCACCGCCAGGATTCGAACCAAAAATTTGTAGAACTTGTGGTACCAAAGGCCAGAGCGCTGGATAACTGGCCATCAAGCCACGTAAAGTTTCTAATCTAATATAAGATGTTTTCCAAGTTATCTCTCTGACAATTTAAACAAAAAAATCTGAAAAAATAATAGTCTCCTACAACCAATATTAGTAAAATATTAAAACCCCAGACAAAAAAGAAAGGCATGCTCTCACTGACAAAAACCTTTCTCTCTTCTATAATTATTTTACTTCAAGCCTTTTGTATTGGCTGCTTTGATCGCCGCTGCTTTTTAATAAGAGGCGAGCAAAAACCATGAATTATTCATGAAATATTCCATTAAAATAAATCATAAATAATTGTTGTAAAAGCCTCTCTTTATCCCGCGTCCTAACGAACGCGTCTTTTTTGCAGCTCATCTTCTGCCCATAATGCTCGTTAACGCATATTCTAATATCATTAAGAGCAGTAAATTTCCATCGCCCCCTTTGACAGGGCGGCCATGAAAACATTTTAGATAAGTTAGGCGGTCGCAGCTAAGACATCCAAAAGGTCAAATCATTAGTTTTAGCCTGTTAATTTTAAAATTTAGCTGTAAACTGGCAATAATGATAGAGGTTCAGAAATTTTATTTAGAAACATAAAAGGAATATTATTCAAAGAAATTTTACTTTTAAATTAGCAAAAGAATATTATTCAGAGAAATTTTTAAATTAAATTAACAAAGGAATATTATTCAAAGGAATTTTAATTTAAATTAACAAAGGAATTTTTTTAATAATAATTAAGGAACAAAATTGTCATCAACAACACTTAAACTTACTAATTGAGTTATAATTATAAGGAATAAAAATTTTATTGTAAAAATATAAAGCCCATATCATGATCATCGGATAATTTATTTGTGAGGAAAAAAAATATTTAACCCCATTGTCGTAATAGGTACCTGTGAGATGGGCAATAGAATCCTTCTTACAATTGAATTACAGAGTATAAAAGGTGGATGTGGGAGTAGCGGTTGAACTAATTAATTAAGTGGAAACGGCAATTTTCCCATTCTAAAAGTCCATTTGATAAGGACATAAAATATTCATCTCAATAATAGTAAATAAATGTCACAGCTTAATAATTTTGTATTTCCTTTCCTCTTTGCAATAAACATCGTTGATAAAAATAAAAGTATATATGGATCCTACTTCAAACCAAAACATTACTGATAAAGGATTCCGATCTGTCAGGTGAAAGACATGTTTACTCTTTTAAAAATTTATTTCAAATGATGCTTGAATCTTCAGAAGAATATGCATTCTATTTTTATTGAGCAACATAGATGTAAGAAGAGGTAAGATTCATATCAGAAATTTTTATTTAAAATAAACACTGATTTTCAAGTGATTTGATTTAAGCGTGTTTTTAAAACTGGCATTACATATGTGATGCTAAATCTAACGATTGACCCACATCAAATCACGAGCTCTGTAGTTCATTTTCAAATTGTCTAGCGTTCAAAATATAAGCAGATTATTGTTTCAATATTCTCAAAATAGAGCCTAACTATTAGCTTAGGGCTTATAAAAGTTTAATTTAACAATCACCTAACAGACATCTGTGTCTGAAATTGGAAGAGCTTCTTGTATTCGAACAATTGCTTATTCTTAAAGTTTTAGAACTTAACCACTTTATTACCACTTATTCTTAAAGTGGTAGAACAAAAGTTTAATTCGATAGTTTAACTCGAATTAAATTTTGTTATATTCCTGTCGCTTTTGAATTTATTAGTCCTTGTTTGGATTCTGCACTTTAGGGTTCCGATTTCTTCACGCCTCTTTTCCTCGCCAAATGAAATAGCTAACACAGCAGAATTTTACAAACGCTACTGCTATTTTGTTAGTTTAAGATGGGCGTCTTATATATTTGTCTTTGATAAGAGATAAAAAAAAAAAAAAGAAAGTGGCTTGCATTTGAAACCAAAGAACAATAAATGAATAAAGTTTTTTTTTTTTCGTGTTGAAATGCTTTTTATATGAATTTGATATACATGATACTTATTCGTTATATATATTATATGTATGAATATTCGTTGTATATGTTATATATATGAATATTCGTTGTATATGTCATACATATGAATATTCGTTGTATATGTTATATATATGGATATTCATTATGAAATGCATTTTATACTTCTATAAATGATATAATTAATGCTATCTTACAGTACGAATTGTATCAACTTATGACAGGTAATATACAAAACAAAATCAAATTAAATTATAAAAACTTGTTTCTGAATGAATACAAAGTATTCTGAATAGTTACTTTTCTAGCGAAAACTAAAAATACTTTTTATTAAAATACTAAAAATATTAAATCCTCTATTTGAGAAATATAATCTTAATCAAATGTTTTTTCCTTTTCTTTAAAAAATAAATAAATAATCAGAAAGACGCTATTTTTTTTCACTGCCAAAAAAAACGCCAAGCTAGACTATAACTAAGCCAAAAGTCATTCAATTCTGACTTAAAAATTATATTATGTTCAAAGAAATAATAAATTACAAACTGATACTTTTCCTAGACTTGTGAAACACATTTGAGATTTTTTTTTTTTTCAATTGAAGTTGAAGGTTCTGTACAGTTTTTTCTTTTGTTTTCTTTTTATTAATTTTATTTTGTCAAACAAAAGTAATAAAATACAGCAGAAGTAAATCAAATTTTTATTATTAAAAAAATTTAATACAAATCTCAATTCTCATTCTAATATAATAATTGGACAGCTGGATTATAGTTTAACCCAAACCCTTTTGCGCTTATAGTCTTTCATTGGGCATTATTATAAGATTAACGTTTGAGTGTTCATTGGCGACTTTTAAAATTTATCAAATATATCATCATAAAATATTATCATATGGTCATAAAAAATCTTTTTTGCTATTCAAAAATAAATACTTCATCATATTGCAATTAAATTGGTAAAAAATATAACATACAAAAAAATAACAAAAATCCTTCTTCAATGCCTCTAACTATCCACGAACAACTATTTTTAATGCTCACAGATAAAAAAAGAAAACACATACAAAAAAAAAGATCAATGGCCTACTTCTATCGCATACATAATTATACCAAATGCAAAAAAAAAAAAAATAAATAAATAAAACAACTTTCTTAACTGTTGTCTGATATTCCAGATGGATTGTCATTGATTGATATTTTTCTTTGCCGTGGAAAGGGAACAAAAAAGGGGGGTAAAGTTTGGCCAAGTTTGGAGACAATCGGATGTGTTTTAGAGGAATTTATTATGTAGAAGTCATTGATTGTTTTGACCTGCCTGTCACAGGAAATAGCAGAGAACTCGGTGAAAAATGGGAATTTAATTACCTGTTTAGTTTAATTCGGCTGATTACAGAAGCACTGATGTATCGGGAATTGGATTGTGACTCGGGGATCGAGCATTGGGATTTGATTTTGTTTTCCCTGCAAATTGATTTATAGCTGTCGTTTCACGAATAACAGATAACTTTTGGCAGATAACGTTAGGATGATCGGTTAAGTTGAATATAATAAGATCTCAAGTTTTCGTTTTTAACATGGAGTACGGGAACAAATGGGACAAATGGTTGAAATCTTAACACATACCTATGGTTCTAACAAGTTTCTATTTTTATTGAATATTTTCATATTGGGGCCAAGATTTCTGAATTTAGGTATCGGACTTCCAGCTTGATTCCCAGAGATGCGAAGGATGTTTGTACTGGTACGGAATAACGTAATATGCGAGTAGGCAGACGGCCTTGACCCACCATGGGGTAGTTACGCCATTGATGATGATGATGATGAAGTTCATATTAATGTAATAATTAGGAGAAAAATTTTTTAGTTCTAATGCAACTGGCAAACACTTAGACAGTTATCTATGTTGCCTTAAGTCAAGTGCTGCACCGACGTTACTCACTTAGCGTTTCCCAAAAGGCGCATGTAACTTGAATATAAGCTACGGACGCGGAGTAATAATGCCCCCCGCTATGCTCTACTATCACATTAGACCGGGACCTACGTTTCACAGTGGATTCCGAACCACTACACACATGCAAGGCACCGTCGGGACTCGAGCCCGAAACCTGTGGTACCGAGCGCCAGGGCGCTAGCTACGCGCCTATCAGGACCTATAACTGCGTTTTGATCATATGATCACAAAGCCTAATAATCATATGATCATAAAGCATAATTCTGGTATATACAAAATGAAATATTTCATCGCTTCCAGTTACATTGGAAAAAAATATAACATACAAAAACAGTAACAAAATTCCATTTTCAATATCTCTAACTACCCACGACAACTGTTTTTAATTATAGAGTTATTAATTGTACGCTCTCAAACAAAAAATAAGACCCATACAAAGAAAGATCAATGACCTATTTCTGTCGTATACGTATATATACCAATTGCAAAAAAAAAAAAAAAAATAAATAAATAAATAAAAGAAAACTACAAAATTCCAGATGGATCGTCATTGATTGATATTTTTCTTTGCCTTAGAAAGGGAACAAAAAAGGGGGTAAAGTTTGGAGACAATCGGATGTGTTTAAGGGGAATTTATTATGTAGAAGTCATTGATTGTTTTGACCTGCTTGTCACAGGAAATGGAAGAGAACTCGGTGAAAAATGGGAATTTAATTACCTGCTTAGTTTAATTCGACTCATTGCAGAAACACTGATGTATTGAAATTGATTGTGACTCGGGGATAGCGCATTGGCATTTGATTTTGTTTTCCCTACAATTTGATTTATAGCTGCTGTTTCTCGAATAACAGATAACTTTTTGGTGAGTTAGGATGAGTAGCTAAGTGGTATATAATAATATCTCAAGTTTTCGTTTTTAACATGGAATACGGAGACAGATGGGTCAAATGGTTGAAACCTTTAACACATACCTATGGTTTTAATGAATCGGTATTTATAATGGATATATTCTTATTAACGTGATAATTAGGAAAACTTCTTTTGTTCTACTGCAGCTGGCAAACATTTCTTGTCTTCGATGCCTTACGTCAAGTGCTGCACCGACGTTACTCATTTAGCGTTACCCAGAAGGTTCTTGTAGCTTGAAGATAAGCTACGGACGCGGAGTAACAATAACCCCGCAACGCTCTACGATCCCATTAGACCGGGACCTACTGTTTAAAGTGGATTCTGAACCACTACAAACAGCCATGACATCGCCGGAACTTGAACCGGAAATCTGTCGGACCGAACGCCAGCTCGCTAGCCACTCAACCGTTCAGGCCCATTTTACTTACACCGTGATCTTTTATGACATAAGGACTGCACCGACGTTACTCAGCACTACCCAGGAGGAGCATGTAACTTGAAGATAAGCTGCGGACGCGTAGTAACAATGCCCCCGCATCACATTAGATGGGGACCTACGGTTTAAAAGTGGATTCTGAACCACTAGAAGCCCCATGTCAACGCTGGAAGCCGAACCCGAAACCTGTGGTACCGACCGCCAGAGCGCTAGTCACGCTGCCATCAGTCCCTATAATTGTTTTTTGATCATAAGATCATATAGCATAATGATCATATGATCATAAATGATCATATAATTATCATATGATAGTGATCATATAATCATAAAGCATAACTATCATATGATGGTCATCATATGATCATAAAGCATCACTTTTATACATACAAAATGAAATATTTCTTCATTTTCTAATTACATTGGAAATAAATTATAACGTACAAAAACACTAACAAAAATCCATCTTCAATATCTCTAACTACTATTAACTCCACGATCACAGTTTGTAATTATTGAGGTATTACTTGTATGCTCACAAACAAAAAGAAAACACATACAAAGAAAGATCAATGACCTACTTCTATCTTATACATAAATATACGAAAAAAAAAAAAACAATAACACAAAACAACTTGCTTAACCGTTGGCTGAAATTCCAGATGGATCGTCATTGATTGACAATTTTTCTTTGCCTAAGAAAGGGAACAAAAAAGGGGGTAAAGTTTGGCCAAGTTTGGAGGCAATCGGATGTGTTTTAGGGAATTTATTATGTAGAAGTCATTGATTGTTTTGACCTGCCTGTCACAGGAAATGGAAGAGAACTCGGTGAAAAATGGGAATTTAATTACCTGTTTAGTTTAATTCGACTGATTACAGAAGCACTGATGTATCGGGAATTGATTGTGACTCGGGATCGCGCAATGGGATTTGATTTTGTTTTCCCTACAATTTGATTTATAGCTGTCGTTTCTCGAATAACAGATAACTTTTGGCAGATAACGTTAGGATGATCGGTTAAGTTGAATATAATAAGATCTCAAGTTTTCGTTTTTAACATGGAGTACGGAACAAATGGGACAAATGGTTGAAATCTTAACACATACCTATGGTTCTAATAAGTTGATATTTTTATTGAATATTTTCATATTGGAGCCTGATGGCCCAATGACTGGCGCTCGGTGCCGTAGGTTTCGGGTTTGAGTCCCGGCGGTGCCATAGATGTTTGTAGTGGTTCGGAGTCCACCTTATTCTGTAGGTCCCGGTGTAGTAAAGATGTAGAGCGTTGGGAGTAGGTCTGACAACTATACCCCCGTAAAAAGAAAAAGATCTTCTGTCTCGAAATCTGCTAGTAGCCAGACAGCATTGTCCCCCCCGTTGAGCTGTTGCCACTAATGATGATGATATTCATACTAACGTAATATTTGAGTAGGCATAAGACCTGGCCCCTACGGGCTGTTGCGTCACTGATGATGATGCTATTCAAGTTGACATACTATGCGAGTAGGCAGACGACCTTGACCCACCATGGGGCTGTTGTGCCACTGATGATGATGCTATTCAAGTTGACATACTATGCGAGTAGGCAGACGACCTTGACCCACCATGGGGCTGTTGTGCCACTGATGATGATGCTATTCAAGTTGACATACTATGCGAGTAGGCAGACGACCTTGACCCACCATGGGGCTGTTGTGCCACTGATGATGATGCTATTCAAGTTGACATACTATGCGAGTAGGCAGACGACCTTGACCCACCATGGGGCTGTTGGGTCACTGATGATGATGCTATTCAAATTGACATACTATGCGAGTAGGCAGACGACCTTGACCCACCATGGGGCTGTTGTGCCACTGATGATGATGCTATTCAAGTTGACATACTATGCGAGTAGGCAGACGACCTTGACCCACCATGGGGCTGTTGTGCCACTGATGATGATGCTATTCAAGTTGACATACTATGCGAGTAGGCAGACGACCTTGACCCACCATGGGGCTGTTGTGCCACTGATGATGATGCTATTCAAGTTGACATACTATGCGAGTAGGCAGACGACCTTGACCCACCATGGGGCTGTTGCGTCACTGATGATGATGCTATTCAAGTTGACATACTATGCGAGTAGGCAGACGACCTTGACCCACCATGGGGCTGTTGTGCCACTGATGATGATGCTATTCAAGTTGACATACTATGAGTAGGCAGACGACCTTGACCCACCATGGGGCTGTTGTGCCACTGATGATGATGCTATTCAAGTTGACATACCATGCGAGTAGGCAGACGACCTTGACCCACCATGGGGCTGTTGTCACTGATGATGATGCTATTCAAATTGACATACTATGCGAGTAGGCAGACGACCTTGACCCACCATGGGGCTGTTGTGCCACTGATGATGATGATGTTCATATTAAGGTAATAGTTAGGAGAACATCATATAATAAATTAATTTTCAACACGCTGTAAAGAGAAAATATGTTTTTATAATTTTACAATTGATTCGTTCACTTATGATTCAGTTTTAAATATGAATAATTTAGGAATATAAACGGATACTTTTAAAATTAATGAGTTGAATGTTTTTTAAATAGAAGAAAATATCTATGGTTCAAATAAATTATATTTTTAATAAAGTTAAATTCTTATTAACTTAATATTCAGAACGACATAACATAATATAATAATTACAAAATTATCTGATTAATTTTTCTATTAATTATTTTTTATAAATATATTTATTTAAGTGTAAGATATTTTAAAGAATATGATTGTTTTGGGAGTTTTTAAAGTTTTTTATTGTTTATTCCTGCTCTATCTGCCTCTGAGAAACCTCTAAACAAAATAAACAAATGTAACAGTTTTGTAAATTTATAGAAAAATAACTAGTTTTCTATTTGGTTTAAAAAATAATTTGTTAAGCATTATTTACTATACATGAATAAAAAAAAGCATTTTTGTTTAGAAAATTTAAAAAGGGAGATTAAAAGCAGTAAAGACGAAAATATTCATTAAATGTGTATTAAAACGTTGGATAAAAAGTAGAATAAATATTATAAATATGAAATATTTTTTGTTTAACTTTTTTCAAAATGAATACTTTCGTTATATTTATTCTAATAAAAGCACTTACTGCAACGAAAGAATAAAGGTAAATTTTTTATAATGATCAAAATCTTTTTTTTTTTTTTTTTTCATTTTTTCATCATTTCTTTATGCTGAAATAATTTTTTCTTTATTTCTTCCATTGAAAATCCACATTTTTCTTTATTATCTTTTTTTTTTTTATATTGAAAATGTGTACTAACATATGTTTTTAATTTAAGAATATAATTCAACTTTTAAAACTATAAATTTAAAATAATATAATGTTTTAGATTTTTACAGAATTGTTAAAAAAAAAAAAAAACCATAAAAGATTATTAAATTTTCTTATTTCTTCATATATTTATTTTTTAATACACATGGAATAGAATCTTAATTTAACAAGAAATACATGATTTAAATTCCATTAGTTTTTAATGCAGAATATTCTAAATAATCACTCAATTAGTAATATTCAAATTAAATAATAAGTAATCTATTAAAATACACTCCTCAAAACAATTAGGAGACATTGTGAGGTATGAAATAACCATACATACGACAAATTTTTTTAACAAAATAAAAATAGAAGAGGTTTGTCGCTCTACGGTCATCTTGTGCGCACAAGGGCTAAACAGACCGGGACCTACAGTTTAACGTGTATTCCGAACCACCAACAAACATCCATGCCACCGCCAGGATAGTAGAAGAGGTTAAAAAGAAAAATTATGATGTTTACGAAGTTTGAGTATGCGAATTTTATATTTGATGTCGCAAACTATGCGTTTTATAAGGAATGAAAAGGAAATGAATGACTGTTGGGCGTATGGTCTAATATGACTGTTGGGCGTAGGGCAGACAACACTACCAATAGCCAGACGGCCTTGGCTCATCACGGGACTATTGCGCCAATGAAGAAGAAAAATTCTGAAATCTTGAAAATATAAAGGCCATATACCAATGTATTACAACATTTAAAAAAAGATTCCTACCAAATCAAAAAGGAAATATAGAGTATCGGCTTTTTTTTTAAACTCACTTAATCCTGATTTACTGATTCATTTATTTTTTGAAGTGTAGCATTCCTCGCGAAGGAGAAGATTAAAAACAATTGGAACGCGTTAAATATTTTATAGCAGTCACTACAACATCTTAGCAAAAGGACTTAGCTTTATGGGTAACGCATCTGCAATTTATGCGGAAAATCATAATATTCCCTAATTTTTTTTGAGCAGAGTATTTTCTTATAAAACATATGGTCAATTCCTGGTCCAAGTCTTGCTTTTCTCTTTCGTCCGATTTCAACCCTTAATCGTCAACAAAATCTGTGTGCAAAATTTATTACATTTACTATTATTATGAATTATACCTAAAATAAAAATATATATAAATAAAATGCTAAAGACCAGACATTAAAATTTCGAGTGCTAAATTGCTGAGTGCAATATGAACCTTTTCATATAACAATCAATTCCATGAATCAATAATATGCCAATAAGGACCTGTATGGCCGAGTGGTAGCGCTCTGGCGCTCTGTACCGCAGGTTTCGGGTTCGAGTCCCGGCGGTGCCATGGATGTTTGTAGTGGTTCGAATCCACTTTAAACCATAGGTCCCGGTCCTAATAAGATCGTAGAGCGTTGCGGGGGGGTTGTTATTCCGCGTCCGTATCTTCAAGTTACACGCGCCCCTGGGTAATGCAAAGTGAGTAACGTCTGTGCAGCGCTTGCCTCAAGGCATCCAAGACCAAGCTGTCTAAGTGTTTTGCCAGCTGCATTGGAACAAAATAATAATACTAATAATATGCCAATAACAGTAGGGGTGTTTTTTTCATGAGGAGTATATATCATATGTATGTTTATTTATTACGGAAAAATTTGTTTAGTATATATTTCTAATAATCCTAAGAGGGGTTTGATGGCTGAATGAGTTAATATGACTGTTGGCGTAGGTACCACTGGCTTTCTATGACTGTTGGGATTTGAGGATTGACAACACTGCCCTGTTGTAAAAAGAACAAAAATATCCTGTCTCGAAACCCGCCAATAGCCAGACGGCCTTGGCTCATCACGGGACTGTTGCGCCAATGAAGATGAAAAAATTCTGAAATCTTGAAAATATAAAAGAAATATGCCAATGTATTACAACATTTAAAAAAAAAAGATTCCTAATAAATCAAAAGGAAATATAAAGTATCGGCTTTTTTAAACTCACTTAATTCTGATTTACTGATTCATTTATTTGCTGATCGATACAACGATAACGACGATAACTCTACGATACAACGATAATTATGCCGCCAAATTAGGAAAGGCTGTTCACGCTTGATTTGCAGGAATATTCCTGATTGATGGATGCTGTAGGGGACCATGAAGAATCTTTTAATTAAGAACCTTATTAGGATTTTTTTTTTATCATGCAAATATAAAGACCATCGCCAAGTGAGATAAGAAACAACAACAAACATGGCAGCTCGTTTGTGTTTCGTTGACACAGGACCACTGTATTGCCCACGGGCGGTGATCTCAGGAGCAAATCAGATGGGAATGATATCAGTGGAGCAACATGTTCTTCACGGACCAGTCTCATTTTATTTTCAACTGGGGAGAACCTGGTACACGAAATACTCCTGCTTTTGCACATGAATGTTTCCGATTAAATTACTGACCGCAATATGAAAATTTTTTATAACAATCAATTCCATGAATCAATAATATACCAATAACAGTACACTGTTTTTTATGGAAGTATGTATCATTTTCCTTTATTTCTTGTATACTAAATGAATTTTGTCATATTTCTGATTGGTATAAACCAAAAAGAGGCCTGATGGTTGAGTGACCAGCGCTTTGGCGCTTGGTATTACACGTTTCGAATTCGAGTTCCGGCGACGCCGTGGATGCTTGTAGTGGTTCGGAATCCACCTTAAACCGCAGATCCCAGTCTAATATAACTGTTGAGACTGTTTTGGCAAACCTTCCCCGTAAAAAAAAAAAAAAATCTTGTCTCGAAATTCGCCAATAGACAGACTGTCTTGGCCCATGATGGGGCTGTTGCGCAATTGAAGAAAAATAAATCCAAGAATCTTGAAAATATTAAGACCATATACCAATATATTACAAAAATATATAATTAAAAAGACTCATAAAAGATCAGATAAAAGACTCTAATATATTTAAAAAAAAGACTCATCATCTTCATCATCATCATCATCATTGGCGCAACAGCCCAGTGTGGGCCAAGACCGTCTATCTATTGGTAGATTAAAAATATTTATAGCAAATCAAAAGGAAATATAAAGTAGAGACTTTTTTTTTTTAATTTTGTTTGACTTTTTTAATCCTGATTTGCTGCTAATTTATTTGTTGATCGTTTATTCTATGATACAACAATAATTTTGTCCCAAACGTTGTCCATGATTGATTTTCAGGAATATTCCTGATGGATTGATTCTGTAGTGAACCATAAAGTAACTTTTAATTAAGAACCTCGAGTCCCGGCGGTACCATGGATGCTTGTTGTGATTCGGAATTCACTTTATATCGCAGATCCCAGGCTAATATGACTGTTAGGCGTGGGACTAACAGTCATATTAGCTTGACAGTTATATATCAACCCTACCTCGTAAAAAGAAAAAGCATCTGCTATCTCGAAACCCGCAATAGGCAGTCGGCCTTGAGGCTGTTGTGCCAATGAAGAAGAATCCAAGAATCTTGAAAGTATTAAGATCACATAGTAATAGCATGTAAAAAAAAAAAAAGATTCATACCAAATTAAAAGGAAATATAAAGTAGCGACATTTTTTAACTCATTTAATCCTGATTTACTGGTTAATTTATTTGTTGATCATTTAATCTATGGTGATACAATGATAATTTGTCCCCCAAACTTGGAAAGGTTGTCCATGCTTGATTTGCAGGAATATTCCTGATGGATCGATGCTTTAGGTGAACCATGAAGAAACTTTTAATTAAGAACCTCATTAGGATTTTTTCATCATGTAAAGATAAAAGACCAACGACTTCAGACTTTATCTTCACTGGGTCATAATGAATTTAAAACTATGGAGTCCCAGGCTGGCTAGAACTTCATAACTTTTCTCTCGGGTGCAAACTTGCTGAAAAACTTTCCGGCCCACTTTCCTTCACAGGCGAATGGGTGCAGCTGTTTGAGAAGGCACAACGCCGTTTAATTTCTGGCATAACGAGTTTTAATTTGTTTTACTTTGATAACTTTGGAATACAACGAGCAGATGGTTCGGTTTCCCGTCTTTGTGTTGTTTATCATGAGGGCGATATTACCGAGGAGAGACGAGATAAAAAAATTGTTCTGTAACATTATTTTTTTAACTTCCAAAAAAAAAGTATATTTTTTCTAAGATTAAGCAGAGTTTTTATTTATTATTATTATTTTTTTTTTATAGTAAAGAACCCACATAAATTTATTTTCCATAAGCCCTTTGTAACACCTGGAGTTTTTGTATCCGTTGATAAAAAGATTTATTTTCTTCAATAAAAAAAAAAAAAAAAAAATTAAGAGTTTAGTTTTATAACAGCATTCAATGTGTAATTAATTTTACGCTCTAAAGCTTTATGTCGTGTGAAATTAGTCTAGGTATCAGAATGAAAAGGCTTTAGAGCCTTAGTTAACTCTTGCTGGCACATTTTTTTAATCTACGGGGTAGTATAGTTTAAAAAAAATATTTTTTAATCAACTTCATACAGTATATTTTGTTATCGATTTATTAATTAAAAATATTAATTTAAACTTCATTGCAAGAAAAAAACTCTTGTCTATTTCTCTAGTTTTTCTTTTAATTACAGGTTTTTTTTTTTAGTCTTCTTATTTTTAACAGAGTAAAGAAATGATCTTTTAATTAAGCATATTCATAAAAATTTGACGTTGGCTATTATGTTGTAATGCATGTTTGATTAGAAAATCGTTTAATCTGATTACCTGCAGTTACAAAATTTTCTTTAATTTTATAAATGTTAACAAATCTAGTAGGATTTTTAAAATAAAATTTTTTTCTATAATGTAATGAAGATATTCGTAAAATAAAAATCGATTTTCTTTTGTCTAATTTTGAAGAGCTGACTTTTAGCTTCAGGAAACAGTTTTGAGTTTATATCTAGAGTCTTGAGAAATTGAAATGCAACAATTTCATCATAAGCAATTAGGATTCTGAATTCATGCATTCATAACATTCAATTGAATTTCTGTTTCTTTTGCTACAATTCTTTCCGATAACAATTATAACTGTTATATTCATTTTCAGAATATAATGACATTTTAACTATATGTTTAAATGGCTTTATGTATACATTAAATTGCGAAGTTATAAATATATCATTTAGAGATGAGTTAATATGACTGTAGAACGTTAGGTGTAGGGCTTATAATCCCCCCGCCGTAAAAGAAAACATTTCCTGTCTCCGAATCTGCTAGTGGGCAGACGGCCTTGGCCCATCAAGGGGATATTACACCAATGAAAAAAAGAGATGAGTTATTGGCATTTAAAAAAAACACTACATTTTTTTCTTACATTTTGGCTGTAAAGTACTCGATTGGCTGACAACCCAGAAGTATGTTAGATTTATCATGAGTAAACATATGTCAGGAGGAATGTCTTTACCTCAGGTTTGAGGAGGAGGGAAGAAAGTTACGCGTTTCTAAATGCCCTCCTTAGAATGATCGTTCTTAATTGTGATAGCTTGGTTTTTGTTTGATTTGTCGTTCTACGGTCATTTTGTGCACACTTTGGGCTAATTAGACCGGGACTTACAGTTTAACGTGGATTCCGCACCACTCACAAACATTCATGCCACCGCCAGGATTCGAACCTGAAGCCTGTGGTCCAGTGGTCAGAGCGTTAGTCAATTGGTCATCAGGCCGCTAATTGTGGTATCAAAATGTTATGCAATACAGAAGGTCTTTCAGAGTACCACTTAAACTGCTATCCATTGGACGTTCTAGTAGCGAATCACCTTATGTGCCCGACTTATGGCTCCTATCAACTCATAGCTACGTGCAGAATAGCCTCAGCTTTGAATCTACTGTCAGTGTCCAGTGCAGTCACTGCTTGTAGAAACGAGAAGACTCCATGGTGATTGTGACAGTGTGCTTAAGTTATCCATATAGTGAACTTTACTTAATCTTCTGTGGTGCAGAAGCAGAAGAGAGTTGCACAGAGTATGCCAGAGTATTAGGTATTCGGTGATCAGACATTATGCCATAAGCAAGAGCTGCATCGTTGTTACTCATTTAGCACTACCTATGGCACACTTGTAGCTTGAAGATATCTACCCCTACAACGTTCGACGATCCTATTATACCAGGATCTACGGTTTAAAGAGGATTCCAAACCACTACAAACACTCATGGCACCGCCGGGACTCGAACTCGAAACCTGTGATACCGAGCGCCAGACATTCGGCCATTAGGCCCATGTATTATGTAAGGTGGGGAAATTTGTTCATTTTTTAAATTTATGTTATTTTCACAGCCATCTTTTTTTTTTTTTTTTTTTCGAATCACATTTTTTAATTAATTTTTATTCATAATTTGAATTTGATGGTATTTATGTGCTATACAAAAAAGGACTGCATAAGAACAGGTTTGTTTGTATATGATAATGAAAATAAGTTTGTAGTTTTATAATTGTTTTCTAATATTATTTTCGCTTTTAACTCAACTAGAGGGAACTATTTTTTTTTTTTTTTATTTTGGTGGTGGGTGAAGGTGGAGTTTTGTTACTTCGAAAAAAAAAAAATACGGATTCATATCTGCACAAAATATCTGAAACCGAATTATTTCCGAATGCGAATTTAAAAAATAAATAAATAAAAAAGATCAACTCTTATCGCAAAAGTCGACGTTTAATTCCATTGCTGTGAGGTGGGCGAGAAATGTTGTTTTCGGGGAACTTTTTCCATGATTTTGGATCGAACGTGCTTCGAATCCGAGAAATTTCGCATCTATCGGCGCTACAAATTCGATTGGAGCACGCTTCAAAAAATGCTGTATTCTCCCCAAAAGAAGTGGGGAAAAAATGTATTCGTATTCTTCTCGTAGTGAAACCCGGTGCAAAAAATAAGTGATTGTAAATTGATTTTATGGGTTTTACAGTAAGTCACGTATGTATGAAAATAATTTTTTTATCCACTGGTCTCTAACGAAATTATAGACTTTCGATCGCGGCTATGTGATCTGAATGCCGACCAGCTTATGGATGGTGTTTCGTGGCAAATAACTCGCATTTTTTGTTGCTGGATCATCGGAAAAGTGTCTTGATATCTGTAAATGTCCGAAATGCCTTCTTTTTATTTTTGTATCGCACAGTAATGGTTAATGATTACGTTCTGTAATCTCTATTCAACAAGAACTGTTTGTCTACAGTTTACTTTGAAAGTGGTGCAGAAAATAATCTACACTTTGCCAGCCTAGATAAATTGGTTTGGTTTGTCGCTCTACGGTCCTCTTGTTCCCACTTTAGGTTAAACAGATCGGGACCTACTGTTTAAAGTGGATTCGAACCACTACAAACATCCATGACACCGCCGATCGAACCCGAAACCTGTGGTACCGAGCGGCAGAGCGACAGCCCCCTCGGCCATCAGGCCCCCAGTCTAGATAGTAGCCAATTGGTAACAAGTATAGATAACTGCCAAAAGGACCAGGTCCAAATGTGTTGGTGGCGTCCGTTACAGGCAGTGCTTTCAGAAACCAGAAGGTTTCGACGGAACTCTCACCACTCTCATAAAAGCGCTTGTGAGGGTAGTGGGTGTAATGTTTAAGAGGCCAGGGCAATTACCTGCAAAAGTCAGAAAAGCCTTCCGGAGAACATTCTTCGCGGCTATGTGATCTGAATGGCGGAGAGTGGTCGGGTTATGGATGGTGTTTCGTGGCAAATAAATCGCATTTTTTTGTTGCGGGATCATCGGAATGCGAAATGCCCCAAATACCTCCTTTTGTATCTCACAGTAATGGTTAATGATTAAGTTCTGTAATTTCTATTCAACAAGAGCTGTTTGTCTACAGTTTATTTTGAAAGTGGTACAGAAAGCAAATAGTGGTACAGTGACAGAGAAAGTGGTTCTACACTTTGCTAGCCTGCACAGAAGCCAATTGGTAACGAGCATAGATTAAGGATCAGGACCAGATTCGAATAAAAAAAGGAACTAAATGAACCAAGTTATACCATATATTAGCAGCGTCCGTTATAGGCACTGCTTTTAGAAACCAGGAAGTTTCGACGGAACAATCACCACTCTCATAAACAGCAGTTTGTTTTGTTTCTGTACGGTCATCTTGTGCACACGAGGGTTAAACAGACCAGAATCTACTGTTTAAAAGCGGATTCTGAACCACTACAAACATCCACGGCCCCTCCGGAACTGGAAACGGAAACCTGTGATACTGAGCGCCAGTGTGCTAGCCACTCGGCCATTCAAGCCTCCAGCCACTTGTGAGAGTCGTGAGTGTAATGGTCAAGAGGCCAGGGCAGTTACCCCCAAAAGTCCTTACGGAAGGCCGCCTTTCGTCAGATAGTGGCATGTCCGACTCGTGGCTCAGTGGTGACGTGCGCCACTGGTGGCCATTAGGGCTGAGGTTCAATCCGCTGGCGGCTTTGTGGTAGACACTGTTTCAAAAACGAAGAGCCTCGAAGGCGTTTGTGATGTTCAGCATCTTGCTTCGTGAGTAAAACTACCTGGATGGAGTTTAACTGCTTTTCTCCCATGCGATATGCAAACGCGGGTTAGTTCTCTCTAAAAATCCTCCCGGAAGGCACTGCCCTCTTTCTTCAGCGACACGGAGTCAAGTCAGATTTCTACCTACTGGTGCTCCATCCCAATAGAAGCTGCCCCCTTTCCCTCCATTCATAAGTAGACTCATTGGCGTCCGTGAGTTATTCAGGATTAGTCACAATAACAACAGACGTTGGCATAGGCTGCCTCTTCTTTGCATAAGTTATTTTCTATATACGAACTAAACTGATTCATAGAAAATACACAAATAACAGCTTTCTGTGACTGCCAGTTCTTAGATGATCGCCAACCAGAAAGCGATATTTAAACAAGAGGGGAGGACAGATTTTTTGCGGGAAGGGGCTTACATTCTCGCCCTTCTAATTTCCAAACATTAATTTGCTTTTCTGATGCCAGCTCTTAGAAAGTTAGGAAAGAAAGTTTTTGTATGTAGGACGCCATATTGGAACATGTAGGAATACAATAATATACCAACTCGGAATGAAGGTTTTTTAATTCGCTTCGTTTGGCAACACCAGCGGTAGCATAGAATATACAATTTTCAGCTTTGTAAATATTCTCTAAAAAGTGGACTAAGTTTCTCTTTCTGTTAAAATTTAGTTATTAATTTGAATATTAAAATACAATTACAGTAAGAGCTCTTTAATCCGGTATTTGATGGTTTGGCACATTCTATAATCCGAAACCAATTGTGCCATTCCCTTTCGGATTTTCTCGTGTAGATTCGGGCTTTTGTTAACCTTAATCGTCAGGATATATTTGCGCCTTGTGTTTATCATAACAAAAAGTTTTCATTTCATTATTGCGTAAAACTCGTAAATCTTCAGAACTTATTAATTTGTTCTTAATTCATAAAAAAAAATTTGAATTTGAGATCTCCATGGCATTTGTGGAAGTAAAGCAATATCAGACATTTTTTAAGAGACCGGCAGGGCTCATGTTTCTTTTTACCTTTCCATAGAGTAGCTTGTCTTGACTTGTTTTAACTATCGTAGTACAGCATTAATTTTTTATTTTGGGGTGGTGGTTTTTTTTTTTTTTTTTTCAATTCCTTCTATTAACTCACACTCTCCCTATATACATCTTGTTCACATTTTCAATCTTTCATAAAACACTTTTATTCATCCACTCAACTTCAAATACATTTTTTTCAACTTGTAGGGAGGACACTGGATGTGAATACAGTTCTTTTAAATATTAATTCATTCATTAAATTTGATTAATTAATTTTAGTTTTTTTCAGATTTAAGTTACATGTATCTACCAATGGATGGCGCCAGATAAACATAAAAAAATAAATGAAAATTATTTTTATAGGACTGTTTGCAATATTTAGGAAAAAAATAGGAATTGACTTTAAATTTTTTTTTTTTTTTTTTTTTATATTACTTGTTTATCGATATAAGAATATTTGCTTAAATCAATGTTCAATCTATGAATTTTGATGTTTTACTATTCAGAGTGACGAAATACTTAATTACATATTTATATTGTCTACACAGGTTGAGAATGCCATCACATTCAATACGTACATGTCTTAATCGTTTAATTTTTTTTTTTTTCATTGACTTATCTTAGGTGAACCCGTTGAAACTATATTAACCCTCACTAATCCGGCATGGCCATGGTCCGGAAACGTGCCAGATTAAAGAGCGTTGATTGTCTTAATTTTTGTCAATAAAATATAAGAAAGTGTTTCAAGACAAAAATACATTTATATATGATTTTGTTTTGGTTCTTTGGTTGCATTTGTTAAAAACCTATGAAAATTAATAATTTTCATATTATTGTCCTGGCTATAAACTTAAAATAATTACTGCATATCAACTTAAAGCCCAAATAAAAAATATTTAATAAGAGTGCACTATTATAAAGCAAGCACAAAACAGAAATAATTAGCTTTCTTTTCCATAGCAATAGTTTTTAGCCAATTTAAAGGGCGAAGGATTTATAGCTAAAATAAAATACAATTATTTAATAAATTCGTTATTTCTTAGGATGAATCCCTTTAAAAAATTTTTACCTCCTGATCTTTTTAATTTTGTGTCACTAAACATTATTTCACGTAAACAAAATTTCATTATTGATTGTTTTTTTTCAGTGATCATTTTCTCAATAGGATATTTACAAATCATATAATTCCGTTGCGCACTTGAAAAATTAAGATGTACTAAATTGTGAAACTGCACATTTAAATAAAATTCGAAATTATTAATTGATTTTGGTTACTGAAAGAAATCCAAGTAATAATTTTCGTATTCTTAAGGGACCTGAAGGTGAGTGATTAGTGCTGTGGTGCTACAAGTTTCAGGTTCGATTACCGGCTATGCCAACGATGTTTGTAGTGGTTCGCAATCCTTTTTAAACCGTAGTTCCTGTCTAATATGACTATAGAGCGTTGGGAGCAGGCAGGGCCTAATGACAGTTTTCGAGTCAGATGACGTTTTCTTTTTACGAATCAGCTCTACGCCCAACGCTCCACAGTCATATTAGATCAGGACCTACGATTTAAAGTGGATACTGAACCACTACAAACATCCATGGTCCCGCCTTGATTCAAATCCGAAACCTTTGCCACCGTGCACTAGTCACTCTCTAGGCCCTTAAAATTTCAATATATATATATTTTTTCCTCCTCATTCAGTTGTATCCAAATAATTTCCTCAAAACTTTGCAAAACTCCGACGTATTCATTTAAACTTATAATCGAAAATTGAGAAGATAAATAAAACGTTTTAAAGTGATTTATAAAATAGTTACTTCTTAAGCATCTTGAGAAAAAAAAACAAGCGTTTCGAAAAATTTGATAGAAAACCTTGAGACTTCTTTATGGAAAAAAAAAAATAACCTTTGTACTTTTCAATTGCAATTTGAGATTCAAATCGAAATGAATAGTTTATTAATACATATTTTTTTATTTTATTACGGACTCAACATAACCAATAAACTCACCCTAATAATCCATCAACGCACCGTAACCTTTCTTTATAACGTACTCAAGCTTAATCAATTATCAAGGTTTTAAATCAAAAAAAGTTATTTATAAACGCTTTAAAATTGCTTTCCATTTAATTTTAATACATATATGCATAAATCTAGCTATAATAATTTCATTAGCGTACTAAAGATTTCGAAACTTTGTAGGAATATAAAGCAAATATTGTTGTCACTGGACGACAATGCGTTCACTTAATTTTAACCGCTACTTGATAATTCATATTAGCTGCTACACAACAATATTCGATTATGCTTTCGAATATTTCACTCCATTTTTCAGCGTTCGTATAACAATACCCCACAAACCCTTGCTTTGTCTGACGCGGAACTGCACCACACAATTGGAGCTTTTCACCACCATGGTACGTCAACACTTCATCATCATGGTTCCCTTTATTCATCCTAAAAGAGGGTTTCTTTTTTATTTTTAATACATAAAAATGCCAAAACAACACTTGCTCTGTTTTGCAGGACACTCAATTACACCAGAACAAACCGTTGCTGTACGAAGAACAAAAGAATGCCTTTGAAGGCGCGCGAAAATTATCTAGCGTGTCACGTGGACCAATC
>BPLR01016383.1:0-61054 GCA_021605095.1 Caerostris extrusa
ATAGTTTTTAACTCACCATCTTCGTAGGGTATATGTGTGTTCCTATGTTTCATTGTTAGTAAGTTTGAATTAACTATACAGAATTTTTCATTAATTATGTTGTTGTTTCTTATCTCACCTGATAGACATCAATATATAGACCAGTTGTGACCAACCCGCGACCCGCCTTGAAATTTTTAGGCCCGTGCGATTCATCACACTTTTAAAAATTATATTTATTTTATAATGGCCAGAGTAAAAACCAATGCATTAAATTATACACTATTCGTGCATCCACATATTTAAAAATGAACTGTCGAAATTATGAGAAAAATTAATGTTAATTTTTAAAATAATCAGTCCTGTGAATATAGGACAAATATTGTTTGTTTTATTTATGAGTTTACAGTTATGAGTTCGCAAAATAATTAAATTATTTTTGTGAACTCATGATACGCGCATTTTGGAACATCTAATATAGCAGGCTCTATGTTTCACTTTAAGTGACTTCAGTGACTATCCCCTATATAAAAGCACAGTTGATTGTTGACAGCGGAGCAAACCAGACTCTTAGTTGAAGTTGTTAGCGCTTTTTGGTTCAACTTACACTTGCGAATCGTTTTTTTGTAAAATGAAATTTGCCAAACACAAAACACGCTCAAACATAACAGACTCTAACTTGCAACACCCATTACGATGGCAAGTACACAAATTTAGATCGATTTGCAAAAGCTAATTGAAAGAATGGAGAAACAAAATATCTCACTAGTAAAATAAATACTTTAATGATTTTAATTTTTATTTGTTGATATTTATATATTTTTTCTGTTTTAATTTTAGTGTTATGTATTTCTTTACAATGTGCGTTTTAGTATCATCATTATTATATTATCTTTGTTTACTTGTAAGAATAATATTAAACACAATAATAATAACTTATTATGTTTAAATTGTTCACTCCAAAAATGCCTATAGTGGGTTTAAACCTTATATGGGGATATATAATTTTATATGTGGCTTACGGAGTTATGCATTTCAAAGTGGCCCGCAAGATCATTTGGATTGGACACCCTGATCCAGACCAAGTCCATGAACCCGTGTGGACTCAATGAAGGAATCCCCCCCCATCCTCCTTCTATGTGATGGAGCACCCGTAGGTAGAAGTCTGACTTGGCTCCATGCCACTGAAGAGGATGGAGTGTCGTGGG
Source organism: Caerostris extrusa (assembly GCA_021605095.1). Lineage (NCBI taxonomy): Eukaryota > Metazoa > Arthropoda > Arachnida > Araneae > Araneidae > Caerostris > Caerostris extrusa. The sequence goes on from BPLR01016383.1 coordinate 1,188, forward strand.
AGGACTTTTAGGGACACCGCATAAGCGTATCATATGGGAAAAAACCGGAAAACTCCAACCAGGTAGCCTGACTCAAGAGACAAGTTGCTGAACATCACAAACCCCATCGTGTCTTCGTGTTTTTCAAAAAACAATGTTCACAACAAAGCCTCCAGCGGATTGAATCTCTGCCCTAATGCTCAGCAACGGCGTGCGTTGCCACCGGAGTCACGTGTTTGGTAATTAAATCTTGTGTGTGATAAAGCTGAAAAAATCATTTTTTTCTGACTGATTAATATAATTTTTATCTATACAATAAGTAGCATATGTTATCTTAAAAAAAAAGTTTTTTAAAAAAAATGTAATTTTTGCGCTTATCCATTAGATTAACATATTTATTTTTAATTATTTTGTTATTTTTATTTACACGTTTCCGTAAATTATTTGTGAAATTAACTTACAATATTAATTTAGCATGTCTTTTTCTTCTTTACTAGACTAAAATATTTGGTAAACAAGTCAGTAACATTTATGATTCTTAATTGTACATTCATTAAAAATATAATTAATTAGAACAGATAGTATTTAGTATTGTATTTATTAGTAATTGTGCTTGAACAAAACTTTTTTCTTGTTAATAATATATATAATTTTTCTTTTGCAGGTAAGTCTCCAATATACAGATATATATAACATCAGCAATGTAAGTAACTATCTTATTATATGCATCTAGTAAAAACAGTGCAGCAATTAATGCATTTAAATTAATTGCAAAATTATTCTGTTTCTGGTATGATCAGAGAAATAATTTAATGACTTTTTAGCAAATGTCTAGTAGAATAAATTGCATCCTTTATTTATTTTACAACAATACATGCGAAGAATATATATATATGTTATTTTTCGAAACCTTATTTAACTAAGCTAATAAATAAAATATAAAATATCAATTAGTTGTTGAAGCATTATTCTATGATGAAATATGTGCATATGTATCTTTAATTTGTGCATTTTTTTGCATTTCATAAAAAACATATTTTCAGTTAGAAACATCGTGTGAATATTTGCATTTGCAAATTAATTTTGCTTAAAAAAATTAATTGCATTTGTAAATTAATATTTGCCTTTCTAAATTTATTGTGAAATTAGACATTTCTTTAGAAGAAATTAATGGGAGAATAATAAAAAAAAAACAAAACGAAAATACGATAAATAACTATTTTAAAATATTTAAATTTATACAAATGTTAAATTTATACAAATTTTAAAAAACAAAAACCGTGCACTTTAAATATTAAAAAAAATTAAAAAAATCATTAGTAGAACAGATATAAATATTTGCCCAACTTATGGTCCAGTGTTAAAGTTCGGATATAGTGGTCTGGAGGTGTCAGGCTCGAATACACTGCAGTCATTGCTTTCATAAAACCAAAAGATTTGATGGAGATTGTCTCGTATCAATAGTTAGGCTGAATGTTGGGAATTATTTAGCTCTTTTGAGAATTTGGGAATTTAATTTCCTTGATAAGATACTCAAATGATGGATAGATACCCCTGAAAGTTCTCCTGGTTGTCTCTACCTGAACACCAGGCGGTGGGCTGTTCGTACTTAACAAAAGGTGGACAAGTATGTTGAATCAGTCAAAGTTCAACATACCGACATACTGTATTTATATACCGCACTCGCTCACGTGTGTGTGTATATAGCAAGCTCGGAAGCTGCTACTCGAAAGTTAAGGTCGCTATAGCAGATAATGAAAATTCATAAGTCTTTATACTTTTACTTTATTGACATTTTAAGAAGTTAAAAAGTTTCCAGTCGGTACTCACAACAGAACTCACAAGATTTACGAGTCAGCATGTAATTGTAGAAAGGCAATAAACAGTTGTTATGAGATGTGGAAAATGCAATGTTTGTACTGATTGGTAAAAACTGAATTTATTAATGACTATATGTTAAACACACATATACAGTGGGTAAAAAGTATTGGCAATTGCCTTAATTTATTCATATTGACAAATAAATAAAATGTTATGCAATTTTAGCTGTCATAATTAAATACAAGACATCTTAGATATATAAAAATAGTAAAAATTTTATTTTAACTTGCATTTTCTACGATTTTTTTTTTTTCAAAAACGAAAATTTGCATGTCAAAAGTATTGGCAAAGTTTTAACTGCTATGCAAATTTTGTTACATTGAAGTCACGTGTTTCGACTGATATGAAACTCTGCCGGTATAAAGTCTGCAAAAACTACTCCAAAAGTATCTATGCATTATTTTGCGATTACTGTAGTAAAATGACTTCGAAATCGAAGGAGTTGGACGTTAGTGTTAGAAACACGATTATTAGGCTCAGAAATGAAGGTTTAACTTATCGTGCTATAGGAGTGCAGTTCAATATAAGTTTATTTACTGTCAGAAGTGTTGTAAAAAGTTCAAAGAAACAGGATCAACGGAAAATAAGACTAGAAGTGGATGACCTCGAATATTTTCTACAAGAGAAGAACGTGTCATTATTAACAAGGTTAAGAAAAACCCCAAAATAAGTGCAGCCCAGATAGCTAGAGATGTTGCTTTCACTTCGCAAAAAGACTTTCACGGTACAGACTGTACGGAATGTTTTACACGAGAGAAGTTTTTATGGAAAGACAGCTAGAAAGAAACCATTCATCTCGGAAATAAATAGGAGAAAGAGGTTAGATTTCGCAAACTCTCACGTTGATTTATCTGAAGAGTTTTGGAACACAGTTATTTTTTCCGACGAATCAAAGTTTAACAGTTTCGGCAGTGAAGTACGACGATATGTGTGGAGGGGAGGCCAAATACTGAATTGGAAAAGCAACATTTAACTGCTACTGTAAAACATGGTGGAGGCAGCGTCTTAGTTTGGGGCTGTATGGCAGCAAATGGAATTGGCAACCTGCATTTTATTGATGGTATTGTGATAGCACGTACATACATTGACATTTTGCGCCATAACTTAAAAATCAGTGCCCAAAATCTTGACTTGGGAACATCATTCGTTTTTCAACAAGACAATGACTCCAAGCATACAGCGAATCTCACCCGTGAATGGCTACTCTACAATGCTCCTCTCCAATTAAAAACCCCACCTCAATCGCCTGACATCAATCTAATTCAAAATTTATGGCACCTTCTGGATCTAGAAATCAAGAAACATAAAATTTGAAGTAAAGACGACCTCAAACGTTTACTCTTGCAAGAGTGGCACAAAATTCCCAACAGTACAACAAAGACCTTAGTTTCCTCTATGAGAAATAGATTACAAGCTGTTATAGATGCATAAGGTATGCAAACAAAGTACTAAACATATACTGATTTTGTTTTCGCTCATAATTTTTGTCAATTTCATAATTTTGACAATATTTTTTTATCATGTAAATTTTGGATTTTCTCGTAGATTTTGACTGAAAAAATATTTAAATGAAAATTTCGTTATATTTGTTTGTCTTTTCTCCTTCTGTAATCGCTATGTTAAAATAAAATTTGTAAACATACTTTGTTAGCAAATATGATAATTTATAGGCAATTGTCAATACTTTTTTTATCCACTGTATATAGCAAACTACACCAGTTATATATCTTACCGTCTCTAATCGAAAGGACATCCTATGTCTTCCATGTTATCCTAATACGTCTGTTGTCACATTTTTGATTTTAATCCAATTATCTAGCGGGCAGGGATTATATGGTTGAACACGATTTTCTTACTGAAGTTATGTATTTTTTATAACTTTTTATACGTTCTTCTTTATTTTTTATTCCTCAGAGGGTACTTATTGCCTTTGGATTTTACTGATTACTTGGAAAATCTGTTTCACACTCTGCTGTTTTATATTTTATAAAAAATATTCTTGTATGTTTTATCAGCCATGACAATTGTAGTTTGTTCACCTATTTGATATTTGCGTTTGTCTAATGCTTTTAACTTTCGTTCCTGCAGCTTAAGTTCAATTCTTGAATAATTTCTTTCTTTCAGTGTTCGGTTCTTGAATAATTTCTTTTCTTTTTATGAGGTTCTTGAATACGAGCCACTTCATAGTATTTTGTATTGCATGTATTATCATGATTTCATGATTTTGTTAAACAATTTAATTGTGTTTCAGTGAAGAATATTATATTTTTATTCTAGTGAATTGTGGTGTGGTGATTGTGGCTTTTAGTGTGTAAAATTATTGTACTTAGTTTACTTCGAGGCAGTACTATTTTGATTTTTGTATTCATTTGTTATGTTCTTATATATATATATATATAAGAACATAATAAATGAATACATATATATATATAAATAAATAAATAAATAAATTAAATATATATATATGTATATATATATATATATATATATATATATATATATATATATATATATATATATATATATAGAGAGAGAGAGAGAGAGAGATATAGAGAGAGAGAGAGAGAGAGAGAGAGAGAGAGAGAGAGAGAGAGAGAGAGAATAAAGTTATCCGTGGCTCAATACTTTTCTTATATATTGATTAAACATGATTTCTATATGTAAAAAAGCATGATTACATGATAACAAGGCGTCTAACTATTTACTATATTATAAATAAGACACACACTTCCAATCAAAGTAAAATTTTAAAATTATCACTTTAAAACTGTGACCGGAGCGATCTGATGGATAGAAGGATCAAACAGGGTGAGTCTGAACAAAGATTCTCTTCCAGTAATGAGACGATATAGTTGCAGGGCTAAATTGGCCTTTCACTGGGCACATGATAGTGGGCAGGAAAGCGGAAACATATCTGATCCCTTGATGCTGCCGTTCAAGTTGTTCCATGTGGTGTAAAATATGCGCAATATGTTGCAGCGTCCATTTGATGCTCTAGGAAATTTGCTCCATAACTTGTGGCAAAAACTCAGATTGAATTGTCTGACATTAAAAATGCTCATATTTAAAAGTTAATAAACTAGCAAAGTTCATTACTTTTCCAGTATATTCATTTTTGAACGTCTGATCTGATACTTTTCAATAATTATGCACGGAAGAAAAAGTTTATTATATTTGTATTTAAAAATTCAATACAGTTGTAACAATTTAAAAATACCAGATAAAAGTACAATAGGAATATTAATAATACATTTGTTAGTGCATTTTTTATTACAATAGGAATTCTTTGTAGACAATTTTCTTGTTCCTTATTATCTTTCAGAATTTAACGAAATATAAAAAAAAAAAAAAAAACTTATAACTACTTCGGTATATTAGTTAATTTTAAACAAAGTAACTGATATGCTGAAAAATAACCTGAAAATTAATAAAATTTAAACAACAGAATCTTTTAATTAAACTAAAGGCTAAGTTTGCTGTACGAATGTTTGAGAAAAATAATCCTGGACAGACATAGCAGATTTGGCAGTTGGGTTTCTAAACTACTTACGATCGACCAATATTCGACAAGCGTTTTCTAAAAATTTGTCTACGATGATCAGCCTAATTTCGCAGATTATTTTTAGAGTGCATTTCGATTGGGAACACTATGTACTTTTTAATAAATCAGATTAGATATTAGAGAGTTAAGAATAATTGACAGTAGAAGGAATTAATAAGTACTGTCAATCAATCTCGATCGCTAATCTGATTCGTCGAAGTTGATGTCAAGTTGCTAGTGGAAATACACTCTGTTATTGCAACTGTGTTTTTCATTTACGAGACCCTAGTTGACTCAATTCAGGACATTGTTGTTAAACTATCCATTACGTCTTTCAAGCGTGTATGTGTGTAATGCCAGATATCTTTGGAATTGTTCACCAATCACTCCTTCGATGCTACCAAGCATGTATGACTCTTGGTGGTGGCAATTTTTAAGCATTTACTGTAAACATTGAATCAAAGCAGAACTTTGCAATGGTGTTTTATATAAACAATGGTTTTTCTTTTCATGTACCATTTTTGTGTTCGTGCCACAAAGTGTCACTTCAGACTATACATCCCTATACAAAAAAGTAGGTTTTTAGTAAGTTGAGGTGCCCTAAAAGCTGGTCCCATGACAGTTGAAACACCCTGTATACTAATTATCAATGCATTTATAACATGCTTTCATTAATTGTGTAATTCAACAATATTTAAGTCATTCAAAGATTTTAACTTTAAATATTAAAAATGTTTTTAAACATCAATAAATTATTTAAAAAATATAGAACAAAGAAAAAAAGACTTAAAAAAACAATCTGACACATCAATGTTACTTTAAACCTTGGTATTTCTTATTCGATAATGCGTAGCATTTTATTAAAAGAAACTGGCAAAATGTTTTACTTTAAAAAGTAAATAATCCAATTTTTAGTATTGACAAACAGACTATCGGTTAATTTGGTGCATCATTGTATCATTTATTTTGAAATGCTTTTTAAATTCACTTAAAAGATAAAATTACTTTTAGCAGTAAGTGCATTTCAAAATGTATACAATAAAACCCAGCATTGATTACTAATGGAGGAAGTATCGTTAAAATGGATGACAAATTCATGGATAGTGAAACCATCTGTAATTAACCGTTGTTTGTTTTAGCATATTATACCACCTTCAAAATTTGTCCCATGACAGTTGAATCCCCTTTTATAATAATTATCAATGCATTTATAACATGCTTTTCATTAATTGTGCCAGTCAATAATATTTAAGTCATTCAAAAGTTTTATCAAAATATTAAAATTAGCTTTTAAACATGAACAAAATATTTTTAAATATATTAAAAATATATAACAAAGAAAAGGAATTAAAAAGTCTGACACATCAATGTTACTTTCAGCCATGATATTTCACTTTCGCTAATGTAAAACATTTTATTAAAAGAAACAAGCAAGCTGTTTTAGTTTAAAAGGTAAACAATCCAATTTTAGTATTGATAAACAGTCTATTGGTTAGTTTGGTGCATCATTGTATCATTTATTTTGAAATGCTTTTAAATTCACTTAAAAGATAAAATTACTTTTAGCAGTAAGTGCATTCCAAAATGTATACAATAAAACCCAATATTGATTACTAATGGGAGAAAGTATCGTTAAAATGGATGATACTAAATGTATGGATAGCGAAACCATCTGCAGTTAGGAAACCTCGAATCACGCTGGAATTCTTTGAACGTTAACAACTTTAAAATTTTCACTTTTTCAAAAGAAAAATAAATAAACGCTGAAATTCCACGGTAAAAAAAGTGTTGAATGCATTAAAGGGATTGAAGAAGCATTGTTGAGGTAAGGGTTTGATGTAAAAAAAATTAAAGATTCCCTTTCTGTTGAAAAACACGTAATTCAATCAATTTCCAGAAAATGGGACTGCTGTTTTCTATAGGAGAAATATTCGATGTTCATTCGAATTTTAAAATGGAATAAATCGCTGGTAGTATGTTTTTAGATATTTCATCAAAATATTTCGCCAGCATTGTGATATTAAATGTTGATTGAATCATCCTTTTTTTTTCTTCTTTTTGATGAAAGACACAAAAGAAAAAAATGGAATAATCTTTGAAATTGAAATATACTCTTATCTGGAATTTATGATTTTTTTTTTTATTGTATCGTTGTAAAAAAAGACATATAAAAGTAATAATTTTCTGTTTTTACTTATCAAATGGATAAAAAGTACTCATTCGAATTGAATTCATACATTTTTGTTATTAGATTTGGAAAGAAACGCATTAAAATAAATTGTGCATAATATTCTTTTGTTAATTGTGTTATTTTGTATCAGATTTAATTTATAACTTTTTTTTAAAAAAGCATTGTTTGCTTAAAAATTTGACAGACATTATAATTCGTATGTAACACATTTCATATTTTTGCTGTTATGTGATGTATAAATATCTTTGAGATTTGTACTATATAACGTTCCCGTTATATTTTAGTAGATATTTCTATCGTTAAATATTAATGATTAATTACACAAATTTAATCTGTATATATACTTTGAGAGATAATTTTAAGAGAGGTTACTAAGGTTAGTTTATTAAAACTCTTATTTAATCAAGATTCATTGTTTTTTGCTTCTAAAGTAAACAACAAAAACATTTACTTTAAAATAGTTACAAGAAAATAAAGGAAATCTTATCGATTTTTTAAAGTACTCAACATTTAAAATTACAATGCTCTAACTTTAAATAAATATATTCAGTTTAATTTTAAATTTTAAGTGATAAATACATCAAGAGATAAAAATGTGTTTATCATTGTAGAATTTTAACAAAAACATTATAAAATTATGTACGGATATTTTTTTTCCATAAACTCATTGATGAAAACTATATAAAATATGTGTTTTTAAAATAATATTATAAATTAATAAACACTATTTTTTAATGTTATTTTAATATTAAATCGTTGAAAAATAGAAATAAAATTATAAAATTCTTGTTGAAAATTTTATAAAGCCTAAGACAATATATTTAAAGATATATTACAAATTAAAAAAAAAAAAAAAATAAATGAATAAATAAATATAAAAACTGATTTTTTATAAAATATTCCTAAATTGCTTTAACCAGACTCTATAAATTTGCAAACAATTTTCAATTATAAAAATAAATATAGTAATTTTTAAGAAGTTAAAATAATCAAAGGGTTAATGATTTCAACTGCATAGATACTTAAATAAAAACATTTTTAATAAATTTGCTATTATTTGATTACATTTAATAAATTCAAGTTTTAAATAATAGCTTCAAATTAAATATTTGTATCAAATTATATAATTGTTAAAAATCTTTATATATTAATATTTAAGAAAATATTTTTTCAATAAGTATGCTATAGGTTGAAAAAATTAAATCAATAAATAATTACAAAATCTGATTTTCTATAAAAAATATTGTTTCCTAAATTGCTTTTAACAGGATTCTGTAAATTTAAACAATTTCCAATTGCAGAAATAAAAAATTTATATAAATATTTTTTTATTTATATAAATTTTTTATTTATTTATATTTTATTTTAATAATTTTATTATTTTCTATCAATTTATATATTGGATTATTACATATTTACATATAAAAAAAAAATCCAAGTTTTAAATTACTTAAAATTAAATAGTGTACGGTGTAAAAATTAAATAATCCTTGTTAAAGAACTTTGTAATGGCTAAGATAACATTTTTAAATAGGTATTCTACATTTAAAAATATTGAATGAATAAATAAATGTGAAATCTGATTTTCACAAAAAATATTTCTTAAATGACTTAATGTTCAGAATTTTAATAGCTGAAACAATTTTAGTTTTAGAAACAATTAATTTATGGATTTCTTTTGGATACGTATTTGGAAAATAATTATCTTTTTATAAATTGATTATTAAATAGCTAGAAATAAATAAAATTACTTGAAATTATTTTATTTGTTTATCGGTATACTATTGATAAGTTGTGCAGTATTTCATTGGCTATTATAAACACTAAAAACAATTTGTTTGTGATGTGAAATGCTAAGAAATACGTACAAGCCATACGCACTGTCATTCGATGCAGAAGTAAAGAATGGTACCATGACAAACATGAAAGAAAGATAGATATGGAACAAGATACTCTGAAGAATGAATTATAGACTAGCTATTCACGAACCACTGACTCCATATAAAGAAAGGCAGCCATTGAACAAAGTCAGCCCCACCAGAGTTTAGTTAGATCTTGGGTCATTGTTCTTCTAGATTTATACTATCCCGGTATTTTCTTTTCTTTTTTTATCTTTGATCTAGAACATGTATTAGTTATTTATTCATACGGATGCACCATGTTATGAATATATTGAGTAACCGGAAGTTACCATTTATTTACGTAATTAATTGTCTTTTTTTAATAAATAAATAAATGGTTAGAGAAGGAATAATATAAAAAGAGAATTAATAAAGTACAGGGTGATTATAATTCAAGTCCCACTTTCAAAATGCTGTAAAAAAAGAACCACTCGTCACAATGAATGTAAATTTGAACTGAAGATACTTGAGAAGTGGGAAACGGTATGGCATAAAAAGAAGTTCCAAAAAAGTTCCACCAATTTTCCCCATCCAATTTGCTATGATCTTGCTGTGGAAGTCATTTTTTTTCGTCAAAAAAAAACCGAAACAATCAAGCACATTGAACATTACCGTTGGTTTGATGTGCAACTCATGACAAATACGTTGTCATTTCGATTCAAAATATCACTGGCAGCCGAATTCACTTTCTTTATGTCATTTACAACCCATCTATTAATACACTTTGGAACTTTTTTTTGATGCCGTACCGTTTCCCCCTTCTTCAAGTATCTTCATTTTAAATTTGAGCTCATTGTAACGATTGGTTCTTTTCTTACAGCATTTTGAAAGTGGGATTTTAATTATAATCACTCTGTATATTATAAAAATAAAAATCTTTCCATACACATTTATTATCGGTCGTATTTATCAAATCTACATGAAGTATTTGCTGGCATCTCAATACGACTTTACATTGAAATGAATAAATATGTTTTATTGTACTTGAAAAAAAGTCCTTATATCTTAGGAATAAATATATATCCAGTTGAATAAGTAATATATTTTAATAAAAAAAATAATCAGTTAAGTATATTTAAAAGATAAATTGGTACCCTGTATTTCAATTTTTAGTTATATATATCAAATCCACATAAAAGTAATTGCTTTACTGCAATATGATATGATTTTACACATTAAAAAATGATTATTAAATAATTACAAATGCATGAAATTACTTGAAGCTATTACTTATAGTTATACTTTAAGTTGTGTAGTATTTCGTTGGTTATTATAAACACTAAAAAAACAATTTTTTGTGATGTGAAATTTTAAGAAAGACGTACAAGCCATACGTACTGTCATTCGATGCAGATGTGAAGGATGGTACCATGACAAACATGAAAGAAAGATAGATATGAAACAAGATACTCTGAAGAATGAATTATAGACTAGCTATTCACGAACCACTGACTCCAAATAAAAGAAAGCAGTCATTGAACAAAGTCAGCCCCTCTGAGTTTAGTTAGATCTTGGGTCATTGTTCTTCTAGATTTATACTGTCCCGGTAGCTTTTTTCTTATTTTTTTATCTTTGATCTAGAACATGGATTTGTCATTTATTCATAAAGGATGCAACGTGTTATGAATATCTTGAATCGCCGTAAACTACCATTTATTTACGTAATTAAGTGCTTTTAATAAATAAATAAATATGATTTATAGTACAAAACTATAATAAATATATTCGGTTATAGAAGCAATAAGATAAAAAGAGAATCAATAAAATATGTTTAAAAATATTTTATTTTTATATCGGTTGTATTAATCAAAACTAATTGCTGGTATCTCAATACTACTTTACACATTGAAACCAATAAACATGTTTCATAGTATTTGCAAAAAAAAAGCCCTCATATTTTAGAAATAAATATATCGAGTTACTGAAGTAATATATGTTAATAAAAACTAATCAGTTAAATTTATTTAAAAGATAAATTCGTATCCTGTATTTCAATTTTTAGTTATATATATATATCAAATCCACGTAAAGGTAATTGCTTTACCTCAATATGATATGATTTTTACACATTAAAAAATTATTATTAAATAATTACAAATACATGAAATTACTTGAAATTTTCACTTATAGGTATACTTGAAGTTCTGCAGTATTTCATTGGTTATTACAAACACTAAAAACAATTTTTGTAATGTGAAATGTTAAGAAATACGCACAAGTCATACGCACTGTCATTCGATGCACAAGTGAAGAATGCTACCATGACAAACATGAAAGAAAGATAAATATGGACAAGATACTCTGAAGAATGAATTATAGACTAGCTATTCACGAACCACTGGCTCCAAATAAAAGAAAGCAGTCGTTGAACAAAGGCAGCCCCTCTTGAGTTTAGTTAGATTTTTGGTCATTGTTTTCTAGATTTATACTGTCCTGTAGTTTTTCTTATTTTTTATATCTTTGATCTAGCACATGGATTCGCCATTTATTCATAAAGGAGGCAACCATGTTAAGAATATTTTGAGTTACCGGAAACTACCATTTATTTACATAATTAATTCGCTTTTATCAATAAATAAATATGATTTATTATAAATAAAAAATATTTTTGTAATAAATATATCTAGTTACAGAAACAATAAGATAAAAAAGAGAATCAATAAAGTATATTTTAAAAAAGGATGAAATCTTTCAATGCACTTTTCTTATCGGTTGTATAATTAAAAAAAACCATGAAAGTAATTGCTGGTATCTCAATAGATATTGAAATCTATAAGAAATAAATATATCCAGTTACAAAAGTAATAGATTTTAATAAAAAATAATCATTTAAGTTTATTTGGAAAGATAAATTCATACCCTGTATTTCTATTTTTAGTTGTATATAATAAATCCATATAAAAGTAATTAGTGGATCTCAATATGATAGTTTAAACATTAAAATAAGCGTACAGTTATAATCAAATTTATAAAATAGACATTTCTATTAACGATATATTAACCTAATTTGATTTCCTTAAAAAAAAATATTATCTTGAATACGAATCGTATAATTTAATATATGACGAGATTTCAATAAGAAACTGATATTGATATGATTTTAAAAATAAAGTTCAATAAAATGTATTGTAAAAGTAGGATATTATTAATGTTAAGAAAGATAGACAAACTTAAATGGTAAGTATAGCAGGTGTATATGGTTTCTTAGTTTTCATATTGATTATAACATTATATTCTTCATTTAAGAGTTGAGGTAACAGCTTTGGGAGAAGAACACTATTATAATAAATAATCTATGTATCAGTACTTTCGTATTCATATTTATTATAACGCTATTCTTTATTAAGAAATTGATGTAAGAGTTTTGGGAGAAGAACACTTTTATAATAAACAATCCATTTATCCGTATTGTAGCATTCACATTTATTATAACATTATATTCTTTATTTAAAACTAAAGGTAATAGCTGTGGCAGCAGAGTATTATTATAATGAACAAACTATGTAGCAGTACTTTAGCAATATAGAATTTAATATTGAACTATAAGCAGTAATTCATTTAAAATATGAGCTTTCTCTTGCAAACGATTTTTTATTAGTTTGAGATTTCCTTATATGATTATACGTATTATAGCTTGTTATATATTGTGTTAATAGAGAGTTTTTGCATACCGTACGTAGGACGTCCGTTACCGCATGCTCATAGGAAACATAATTTCCGTTAGCTTTAGGAGAAAAAGCTCATGCTACTAAACTCTCTATTAATAGAAATGAATGTACACTTTGTCATCATTCAATTCAATATATTTACTCAATATTTTTAAAATTAAAATTATCATACAATATGCTTCCAAAAATTAACGTTAAATCAGAAACATTGTGATGGTCATTCTATACTCTATTTATAAACATAATAAGAAAGAAAACCAATTGCAGAATAAAAAAAAAAATAGGAAACATTTATTTTAAAAATAATTTTCTCCTTTTTAAGTAACCATAGAAAAAAATTTTTTAAACTTGATTACAACGTAATGCTAATCAAAATTTACATTCTCTTCTTTAAAAAAAGACATGTCTTGTACTAAATCATTTATTCCTCAACTATTTTTTTCTGTTTTTATTTTATGTCTTATAAAGAAAAACTTTGTTATTTTTTAAAACAATTTTTTAAACGAATCCTTTTTGATTCGAATTTGTAATAGATTTAATCCTAATATGTGATAGAAATAATTGATAATAAATATTTTTAAACGAACTTGGAAGTAGCTATAATTAAACAAAATGAAGCATGTGTATTTCAAAATATTCCAAATGATTTAAACCAAAAGTTTACTAAAGTTTATCTTAACAAAATTTGATTTAGTTTATATTTTATACTTTAAATAGATTTTAAATAGATAGTTAAAAAAAAATATTTTTGTTTATTTTCAACGAAAAATATCTTGAAATTATTTTTATATCAGCATGATTTAAAAGCTTTCGACACATTAGAGATTATTGAAAATTATTTACTTGCTTTTTATTTGTGAAAAATAATTTTCGTGAACAAGGGTATATATATATATATATGTTATTTATACAATAAATATGTTTATAATTTATTATAAAACAATATTATAATTATTTGTTTAATATCCTTTTCTACAATTTAAACAATATAATTTAAATTATAAGAAATAATAATTAATGTCATAACGTAATATTTATTATTATTCATATTCCAAAATGTTTTTTTTTTTTCTTAATTTACTTAATCAAAAATCAATTTACTTAAGAGTATTTGGTTGTTATAATTATGTTTCTAGGAGCCTGATGGCCGATTGTCTATCGCTCTAGCTCTCGGTACCATAGGTTTCGGATTCGAGTTCCGGCGGTGCCATGGATGTTTGTAGTGGTGTGGAATTCACTTTAAACCCTAGGTCCGGTCTAATCGAATCGTAGAGCGTTGTGGGAGTAGTGTTATGCGCGTCCGTAGCCTGTCTTCAAACTGATTGCATGTCTAAATGAGTAACAGCGTTCGTCGGTGCCCACACGACATGTCTTCTTCAAATCTAGTTTGTTTTGGGCTGCTCATAGAGACACGGCCAATACATCCAGTCCTCGAAGCAATTAAAATATAATAAGAATTATTTTTCATTTTTTGTACTTGTTTTTTTAATTGTCCCTTTATATACTCTTGATATTTAATGAGGGTGTATACCTTCTTCGATTGTACATTCTATTGAAAATATTCTGTACAGAAAAGTCTTATTTATCAGTTTAGTCAGAAAATGTATTTATCAGTTTCCCATTTTAAAAATTAAATCTAATTTAGAATTTTCTTTGATGCAGTTCTTTTCAAGAGTCTTCCGACTAATATAATAAATGCACAAACTCAATTACGATCAATTCGGACAAAGTTGCAAATTACAAATTAAATCACTGAAAAATTTAATTTGCAATTCGAGAAAGCTAGCATTGAAGTATAATGATACAGGATCAAGACGAATTTTAGAAAATATTTTCTTTTATTCCTAAAATAAAGAAAAGGAAAAGCTATCTGAATTTTTGGAGCAATATCCAACTTATCAGTAGAGTGATTGAGAACTCATTGTAAGCATTCAAATGGCAAGCATAAAATTCGCCATTTTTTTTTCTCTTTGAAACAGAAGGAATATTTTTTGATTTTTCTGAAATGCAACTTTTTTTTTCACTGCTAGTTCTTGAAATTTTATTTCAAAATTATCTAAATAATTTAATACATGTTTTTCATTATTATTATTATTATTAAAACTTTTGTTATCTGAAAACATATTTTTAAAACAATTTTATAACAAATTTTAATACAGAATTTTTAAATATAGTAAAATTAATAGTAAGTTTTATATAATAGTAAAATTATTTCAAATTTAAATTGCAGAAATAAATATTAAATGTTTGTCTTTTGATTTCTACAAAATTTTGTTTGTATCATTTATGATATTTATATGTTTGTATTTCATTGGTTTAAATGCAGGACATTACGTTTATAAATTACAAACATATGATATTGTTCGTTAGTTTTATTTAGAATACTTTAAATATTTTAATGTATTCTGAAATATTTTAAAATTTAAAATTTATAAAAAATAAATTTATAAAAACATAAATTTACTAAAAAATATTTATAAAAATATAAATTTACTAAAATATTTATAAAAATATAAATTTATTAAAATATTTATAAAAAAAAAAATATTAAAAATTTGTAAAGTATAAATTTATATAAATTTTAAAAATTACCCATCATAAATCTTTATTTAATATTAATCTTTATATCTATTCTAACGATTTATGAAAATTGGTTAAATTTTTTTTTTATTATAATGTAGGTGAATGTAATTAAACTTAATTTGGTTCAGTTTCTGTTTTAATTTTTTTCTCTCTCTAAATATTTGTTTTAAATTTTCAAAGAAAAATAATAATGTAATGTAGATTTCCAATTGTTCAAAAGTATTTAATGAAAAAATTTTCTAAAAGAAATGAAAAGATTCATTTTTAAAAACTGAGTGTAAAGCATTTTTATTTTAATATTCAATTTCCTTACTTTTATATTCATGGGAAATATCGTAATTGAAAAATATTAAATTTTTATAATTTGAAAAAAAGGTACAAATTATATATATGATGATTAATTTACATGTTTATTTTGATAGGTTTAATTCCACATTCACATTTCTTAAATGATCAAAGAACCATGACAAGTTTTAAAAGATATTTATTTCCAAAATAAATTTAGAAAATGTTATATATAAAGATTTATTCTTATTCTATAGAAAATATAAAAGAGTAATATTTAAACTTTAATAGGATTTTTATGCATGCAATTGTGTTACTATTTCTTTCGCACAAATAATTATATCTAAAATAAATACTTTGAAATTTCGTTTTATTTATATAATTGAACCCTATTAATAATTCAAAATATTCAATTCAAGGAGTTATAATTCTAATATATTCATAGTAATCACAATGTCCAAGTTTTTGTATTCAATAATTTGAAATTATTATATCTTTTTTGTTCTAGACAATTTATTGAAAAATCTGCATTTTTAAGAATGGTATATTGCAATCACTGAAAATAAAAATAACTATTGACATATATTTTAAGAATCTTTAAGTCAAAAATAACTATTGACATATATTTTAAGAATCTTTAACTCAAAAATAACTATTGACATATATTTTAAGAATCTTTAACTCAAAAATAACTATTGACATATATTTTAAGATATTTAACTCAAAAACAAGTAATACAAAAAATATTAAATCAATTCTTACTTTTTTTTTTTCACTATATTGCACAAAAGTCCTTTACAAATAAAGGTGAAATTTTCCTCTTACATCTGGGGCCATCTATTATTAGATACATGCAACTTAAATCTAAAAAAAAAAAACTTTAATTAATTAATTAAATTTAATTAATGAATTAATATTTGATAAAAACTGTATTAACATCCAGTGTCATCCACTACAAGTTTAAAAAAATGTATTTGAACTTGAGTGGATGAATAAAAAGTATTTTATGAACGATTGAAAATTTGAATAAGATATATATATAGCGAGGGTGTGAACTAATAGTAGGAATTTAATAATTATTGATATATATTTTAACTCAGAAATAACTATTGACAAATATTTTAAGAATCTTTAACTCAAAAATAACCTTTTTAATTTTAAAATAACCTAAACTCAACAACGTTTATAGTTTCTAAATAGGATTTTCTCTAAACAAAAAAAGCGGCACTTAAGCGAACAATAAGAGAGTCTGAAGTCAGGAAAACTTTGGCTGGCCAAGAAAATACCCGTTAATTTCCTTGGTGAGAAGAATCACTAAAGCTTAATGTGTAAAGTTCTTCTTTGGAGGGATTAACAAGCCTTACCTACAACCTTCTGTTGAAGAGAAACAAAAAAAAATTTGGAAGAACATTTGTAGAGACACCCTAAATAATTGATCAAACCCTACAAGATTGACATTTCATTAAGCCCAGGTAATTACGCGAAGAAATTTTCTCTTCTTTTTTTTTTCTTTATTATTCACCGGAATTGATTTTACAGAGTTTGAATATTATAGAAAAGGAATGTTTTGAAGAGTCTAGTTTTGTTGTTTAAATTGCTTTTATGAGACTTTGCATTAAAAGTTGAAAGAGGTATATAAAATAAAATTCTTCTGTGAATAATCATTATAAATGATTATGATAAT
Source organism: Caerostris extrusa (assembly GCA_021605095.1). Taxonomy (NCBI): domain Eukaryota; kingdom Metazoa; phylum Arthropoda; class Arachnida; order Araneae; family Araneidae; genus Caerostris; species Caerostris extrusa. The sequence goes on from BPLR01016383.1 coordinate 18,901, forward strand.
GTTTTTAATTATTTTAAAGACTTATCAGTTTTAAATATTTTAATGTAATGGAAAAGTTTATTTGGCATTAAATATTATTTTGCCTTAATTACAAAATAAAATTATTGATGATAAATGAAACAGATTTTAAAAATTACAGTAACACCATCCTTTTGTTATAAGAACAATGTCAGTGAAAGTATAGATGTAATATTATGAGAATAATGGAAGACGTTTAAAATTTTAAAATAATACTAGCAATTCTGCCCGGTGTTGTTTGGTTACAAAATGGAAAGCAATTTTTGTTACCGTGAAAATGGAAAAAAAAATTTTTTTTGTCTTAAATACTAACTTTTAAATCAAAGAATTACTAACGCCAGACACTCGACAATCAGGCCCTTTATATACAAATACATGGAAATTTAAAGCTACATTTTAATATATGATTATAATTATTATGCCAACATTTTTTAATTACGAACGATAAAATACTTTGTTTCCAATAAATTAATGTACTGAACTCGATACCTGTGTCAGTGTAAATCAGAGCGCTAGTCACTCACCCATCAGGACTTTAAATATGATCTAGAGCGTTTTTTAATTGGATCGAATGTTATTTATGAATTTATTTTTCTTTAAAGAACTCACAAAAAATTCTAGAATAAAAATACTTTTAAAATATAACAAATTCTTTTTTTCAAGAATATTATATTATTTTATTCATCCTATTTCCATTCATGAAATATAATATTTGAAATTGAACTGTAAAAAAAATTTAAAAGATTCAACAGATTTTTAAAATATTATTTACAAATATAAAATCGCACAAATAGTTTTTAATAAGATAAGCGAATTTATGATAATTAAAAGAACTGCAACTTAAGAAGTATAAAAATTCAAATATAAAATAACAACAAGTAGCAAGTATAAAATAATAACAAGTAACAAGTTTAAAAATAACAACAAGTAATAAGTATAAAATAATAAAAACTTGTGACAAGTATAAAAATAATATTAACTAGTAACAAGTATAAAATAATACCAACAACAAGTATAAAATAATAAAAACTTGTGACAAAAAAAATAATATTAACTAGTAACAAGTATAAAATAATACCAACAACAAGTATAAAATAATAATAAAAAAAACAATAACAAGTAACAGTATAAAAATAATAACAACAATAAGTATAAAACACTAACAACAAGTAACAAGTATAAAAAATAATAAAGTAACAAGTATAAAATAATACATAATAAAAATAACAACAAGTAACAATTATAAAATAATAGTATGTACAAAGTATATGTACAATACAATATATACAGTATATACAAAACATATACATTAGTAATATACAAAACATATACAATAGTAATATACAAAACATATACAATAGTAATATACAAAATAACAAGCTGTAACACGAGCAAAAATGGCTACCCTCCTAACCACCTCAGCATGAGTTTAAACATTCCTGTCACGCACTCCTGCAAACTGATATTTTCAAACAGGGACAATAGCTTCTGAGAATGCAGGATGTTTGGAATAGATCTGTATGGAGAGCCGTGTATCTCGGATATATAGATGTAGGGAAATATTTGTACCATCAGCGCGTTTCGACTTGAATCTCGATCAAACCGCCTGTTGGAAAGGCGAGGGTCTTCATGTTCTTGCGGCTTTGCATACCTCGCGCATAGAAATGCATACTTTTCAGAAATGTACTTCATCCCCACTTTTTTTTTTTTTTCTTCTGTAAAGAATTTAGAGGTGTGAAATGTTTTTGAAATAAAATTTCCATGTAGAGTTTGCATTGAATCTAACTTTGGCCATACATTAATGATTTGTTCTGAAAAATTTAAACAAAATAATGAAAATTAGTAAACAAATGAAATCAATATTATCGTAAATAATAATATTACGATATTGTGACTATGTCATCATCTTAAAGCATGAAAAGAATTTATTAAACATTCTTTTTTGTGTGTTTATAAAGAACTTTACAATGACTTTCAAACATGCCTTATAACTTTTAAAAATAATTGAATTGTTTTATTTGAAAGTGGTATGTAAGACGAACTATGAAAAAAGGAACTCATTTTAATGTTATGCAAGTATAATATATTCATTAAATATATATTAGGTTAATCAATGTACGATATATTCATGATTAGTTCAGGTGTTTGTTGAACACGTTTTTAGTTAATTGAAATGAAACCTAAAAAATAATTAGCTTAATATATGTGTAAATGGACTTAACTCAGTTGCAAATATTCAGTTAAAACATATTCATAAATCATATACTCAGTTAAAACATATTCATAAAAAAAATATACTGAGTTGAAACATATTCATAGGATATTCAGTTAAAACATATTCATAGAATATTCAGTCAAAACATATTCATAGAATATTCAGTCAAAAACATTAATTTGAATGTTCAGTTAAAACATATTCATACAATATTCAGTCAAAAACATATTCATAGAATATTTAGTCAAAATTCATTGAATGTTCAGTTAAACATATTTCGAATGTTCAGTTTAAACATATTTATAGAATATTCAGACAAAAACGTATTCATAGAATATGCAGTTGGAACATATTCATAGAATATTCAGTCAAAACATATTCATCAAATGTTCAATTAAAACATATTCATCAAATAATCAGTTAAAACATATTCATAGAATATTCAGTTAAAAACATATTCTAGAATATTCATTTAAAAAAACATATTCATAGATTTATTCACTTAAAAAATACGATGAACGAAACAATACATTTGTTGGATATTTGTTAATCTGTGATGGCTTCACAATAAACTCGTTTATAAATTAAAAAACATTTATAAAATGGTTTTGTAAAAAAAATTATTATGTCGTGCAGATGGATAATTCAGTGGAAAAAATGATTCAATATACGTTTATAAAACTTACTTGCAATTCAATTTCAAAATGACTTATTAATATTAAAAAAAAAAGTCTGCAATAATTTTTTTCCTACCAACTTTTCGTATGGGTATATTTTTATAGTTTTACATCTTGCTTTTGTTTTGCGTTTTTACTACTTTTTATACTTTTTCTTCTTGTTATATTTATTTTATAAGAATATCTCTTGAAATATTCTTTTTTTCCCTGAATATTTTATGCAACTGCAGTAAAAACAAGTAAAATTGAATGATCTTGCAATATCTTTGTTATGTACGATCTTTGATGTGAAGTATTTTAAGATATTGTTAAAAACTTTTGTCAATAAATCAATACGATATAAAAACAACTTTCAGACTTAAACTTTTAAATATTTTAATCATAAAACTTTTTTTCTTTTCATAAAATATTTGGCAAATATTTACATAAAATAGATTTGTTAAAATAAAGAAAAAAAAACGTAAGAAAAATTTTTAAATCATTTTAGAAAAATAATATATAATTTTAAGAAAAAAGTTAAATAAGTGAAAAAAAAAAAAAAAAAGAAGATTTTAAATATTTTTATAAATAATTCTAAACACAGAGACTATCGCCGCTTTTTACTTTTAAATCCAAAGCTTTTTATAAGTTAATTTAATTAGCAATACTTTTTTGAGAAAAACTGATTCATAAATAGTCTTGAAAAAAAAATTCTAGATAGATTTTTAATAGAAAATCTCCATTATGTTTTTTTTTTTTGAAAAAAAGCCATATTAAGAATCATAAATATACCTTTTTTATAAATGCTGAACAGTTTTAAAAATGGCAAAATCTTTATATTAACCTTCGTTAATTTTCACTACTATATGAACATCTACTACCGTGCCCAAAAAGTAAGACCAATTTTTTTCAAAACTCTTTTATTTATTCTTCCAAATTTATTTCATCGCCTTCAAAGTAATCCTTCCGGATAAATGCACTTATGGCAATGCGGCTTTCAATGCGCATGGCGATTCACGTTTGAATCTCTTCAATCGACCCAAAACGGTGTACCCGGAGTAGTCTTTTGAGTTTAGGAATAGCCAGAAGTAGCACGATGCTAAATTAGGTGAATACGGTGATTGTGGAACTCATTTTTGTGTGGGTTTTCATTTTTGACGAAAAGGTAACGAAGAATCATTGTAGTTTGAGTTAAAGCCTTCAGTAATTTTGTTACCAAAAACGATTTGACGCATTTAAGGCCCAAAACATCTTTTAAAATGGAATTTGAAATTCCAACATAATCAGCAATGTCTCTGATTGTAAATCGACGGTTGCTTCTGCCTCGACCACAGGGCTCTCTTCGTCTTCAACGCGTTCTCTGCCTTCTTTGAACTGTTTATACCACTTTTAAACCTTTGTGTCCGATTTAGGAATGCTCACCCGAATGCCTTCTACAACATTTTATACGTTTTCATAAAAAAAAAAAAAAAATTGAATGCAAGTTCGTTGCACAATTAATTTAGACATTTCAAAAATCGGCGGAATCAGTTTTAGTGTCTCACAAAGCCCAGCGTAACTTAAACGCTAATGAATATTTTAGTGTCAAATTTCACAAAGATGTCAAGGACAGTGCCTGAAACCTAAAAAAAAGAAAACAAAAGCCCGTGTATTTTAAATTGAAAATTGGTCTTACTTTTTGGACACAGTAGTATTTATATATATTAGAAAGCCGCTATAATTGGCTGGATGTTACAAGCTGAACATTAATTGAATTAAAGCCTTTGTATGCTCATTTAACTCAAAAGATTAGCGATCTAATTAACACAACTTCAGATCAAGGGGATTTTCTGTTGTAAACTGAATCAATAGTTTGAGTTAAGGACAATTGAGTACCGTGTATTACACGGAAATGTTAAATGAATACTCGAGCCGTCTAGACAAGTCACAAATATATGGATTAAGGAGACTCAGGAATAAATCTTGTCAAGCATAATCTTGAATTTCCACTTTAATCTTAATGATAATATTAGCATTGTATAAAATTTAGTCACAAATTTTAAATGCAGTATTATCATTCAGGTAATAAATTATAATAGTTGGCATTAATGAATTAAATAATTAGCTTTTTCTACATACAGAATGTAATAAAAAATCTTATTAATATTTTTAATTATATATATTATATATATATAAATATATATGTAAAAATAAATGTTTCCAATTAATTTCCCAAACTGAGCCTTAATTGAATTAAAGCAGTGAATATCAACTATGCAAGGTGTCTTTAGTGATCAAATTGTATTTTTTTGAAGATAATTTAATTGCTAATTTTTCACCCAAATCATACAAAACGGCATTAAAGTCGCAAGAAATAATTACCTGGACATTATTTTGTGTTAAAAATTAAAAAGTTTAAACTTCATGCATGTGCCCTAAGCGCAACTTTTATATTTGTTAACCTATAGGAGACGTAATTAGACCTCTGGACATTTCTCCTCTCACCCCTGTTACATGCTTAGTCCAATTGAATAGATTCGTCCTCTAGCTTCTTCTTTTGGGATTTTGAACATTACCCCTCTCTTATCACATTGTTTTGGCACCTGTCTCCTGTAGAAATTTTGTGACATTCTTCAACAGCGGTCTGTGAGACCTCACCTCTCTATTAGTGTTACAATTTTTGCATTAGTACATATGGCTCTGAAGTTAGGCCGAAGAAATTGGTTCATCCCGTCTGATCTGTGTCATACGGAAGGGCTGTAAAGATTCTAGATGAAGTTGGAAATGATTTTACTGCAGATGACTGTGAAGAAGATTTTGTCTGAGAAAATTCCACACAATAGACTCTCAAATGAAATCTCTTCAGATGGCAATAACTTCCATAATTCAGAAGAAACTAGTAATTCTGTGAAGTACTTCTTCTTCAATGGAGCCACAGCCACACGGTGTGCCAACATAGTCTGCCTATTGGCAGATTTCTAGGCAAGGGGCTTTCTTTTTACTGGGTAGAGTTGTCACCCCTACTGCCAATGCTTTTTACAATCATATTAGACATTGATTACTGTTTTAAGTGAATTCCAAACCGCTAAAAACATCCATGGTACCCCTGAAGCCTGCAGTGACATGAACCCTGTGACAAGAGATCCAGATTGTGGAGTACTACTAAGGGAAAAAATAGATTCAAATTGCCATCCTTTGAAGCTAATCGAATTGTTAGAACTCCAGCCTACAGCACATTAAGAAATATATTACAGATAAATTAATGATCCAAATAAAAAAAGATGTATGGGTCGACATTTTACGGATGAAATTTTCGCATAATTATGAAATGGACAAATTTAAGTACTGAAAGAAAAAGAAAAAAATACCAGTCATCCAATTAAAGGTGAAATTGACAACACCAGCATTGATGAACTGAGAACACTTTTCGATTTTTCTCATGCATATCAATCTTCAAATCAAATCATGAAGATATTAAATATTTTTGCCACGGATGGAACTGGCTCCGATATTTTTCGTGCAGTGATATCAGTGAAATGATTTAAATTTTTACTTTAAGATTTGAGATTTGATAATCGAGATGATAGTATAGAAGGAAAGAATTCTGATAAATGCTAAAGTGTTATTGATATTGTGAGATACTAATATTTCAAATACTATCAAAAATTGTCTGTATTGTGCTATATTGAATTTTCTCCTATTGAAATTTGTTTTTATATTAACTTAATAAAAGACAATAATTAATATATAATAGATTCGTTTATATTATTAATTTTATAAAATTTACTTCACATGATTTTCATCTAAGGTTCTTGTAAAATTTTCTCTGAAAAGTTTTGTCCCACTTTAAGAATGTAAAAACATATTTTTTCTGGCATAATTAAAATTTTAAATAATTGTATAATTTAATTATTCCAAGGAAATAATTTAAAAAGATTTATAATGATGCGCAGTCTCCAAGACCGTAAGAACCTTGTTATGCCCTACTTGATCTTGTTAACAATTGAAAGATCTTTAATAGTCTGAAAATGCACAAATTATCAATTATAAAATGTTATTTGTTATTCACACATAAACAGCTTGTCATTTTTGTGACTGAAAAAATTATGACATCTGTTCATTATTTATGTAGCATTTTAGGGGTTTAATATATTAAATTATGTGGCAGCCTGATGGCCGAGTGGCTAGCGCTCTGGCGCTCGGTACCACAGGTATCGGGTTCAAATCCTGGCGTTGCCCATGGGTGTTTGTAGTGGTTCGGAATCCACTTTAAACCGTAGATCCCGGTCCTAATAGGAGCGCTGCGGGACATTGTTACTCCGCGTCCTTGGCTTATCTTCAAGTTAAACGAGCCCCCTGGTTAGTGCAAAGTGAGTAACGTCGGCGCAGCCCTTATGGCATAAAAGATCACGGGCTATATTCCAACTGCATTAGAAGAAAAAAAAATATATTAAATGAGAGATAATACTAAATATAATCGCCTGAATACATTTCATGAAATCTATTACAAATATAAAACAACTCTTCAGAAAAATTACTAATTAAAAAAAAAAAAAACATTCAAAATCTATACATTATATAAAATATGCATGAGGTTTTTGATATTAACAATCCAAAAATTATAAAAAAAAGTTTTGTTTATTTAGTTACTAGAAATCTATGGCTTTTTGTTTCTCTTTTCAACGTGCATTTTTAAGTGGTTAATATAAATATGATGTACATGTATGAAGCTTTAAACCTAAACTGACGTTCTAAATTCAAAAGAAATTTCATTTTCAAAAGTGAAAAAAATTAGAATAACGTTGCTATTGAAATTTTTACTTTTTACTTGTGTCGGAAAACAATGTAATTATTTTAATCGTATATTGTTCATGAAAATTGAGAGCATTTGGATAAGAAAAATATGGTAAAAAAATATAAAAGATTTGCAACTATTTTAAACTTGAAGGTCATGTATGAAACATAAAACCTAAACTGACGTTCTAAATTCAAAAGAAATTTCATTTTAAAACTAAAAAAAAATGAAAATATTTAATAACTTATGTCGAAATATTTTTTTCTTGATACTTGTGCCAGAAACGTGCATCGCAACAATGTTAAAAAGTTTAAACAATTAAAAATAAGTGGAATTTGGAGGATTAAATGAAAACGTGACATGAAATTTGTCTGCACACAATGTATTCTTTTTCAAATAAAAAGAGATAAAGAGATATCGCAATCTCTATACTTAAAGAAAAAACTTGCCATAATAATTAAAAAACTCTTCAGCATTAAAATATTGATATATCTTATGTTTTTAAATGAGATGGGATTTCCTTAAGCTTTAGAGTCTTTACATAAATTCAATGTGGAAATTAGATTTTTTTTGACAGTCTGCAGAAAAATGGGGAAAAAGTTTTCTTTTAAATGAATAGAAAAATTTTAAATTATCTATTTAATAAAATCTTTACAGGCATTCAACTGAAGATTTTGTACTATGTAACTAAATCTTAGTAGTGTCCTTTACATAATTTTATCTTTGTCATAATATTTTTATGCTTTTTTGAAATATGAATGTTTATTTGTGCAGAAAGGATTACATATGTTTTCATTTATTTCATGCTACATAATTAAAGATGCTGAATTTTTATTTTAAAAGCTTAAGCTATATAATAAATACGATATTTTAAAATCAAATGAAAATGAGTGAAAATTGTTAAAACATATATGAAAGTAATTGGAAATATCTTCGTCTCAACAATAAATAATTACATAAACAATACAATAGTAAATAAAGCTTCTAATAGAAGATTTAATAAATATTAAGCCATTATTTAGTATTTATTATAGTTAAAGTGTGTATAATAAGATTGTTATAAAATAATTAGTACTATATTATAGAGTTTTTGAAAGCGATGCATTAAATAATTTTTAAAGGAATGATGAAACACGTTACTTGTTTCAAAACATTTGTAAAAAGTTAAGTTAAGGAAAATATATATAATGGATGAAGTTTTCTAGTCGCCATTGAGTTACGCCATAGAGGCATCCATAGAGTTACTTATTGCAAATCATAGTACCAACAAATTTATCATAAATAGCAAGAAGAGTCTAAATGTGACACAGGCGAATATTTTTGTGATGATATTGATCCTCCTATCATATTAAAAATATATATGAAACAGCCTGGAAATTTCCATTGATAATTCGTTTGTTGGAAAACTAAAGAAATGCAATAATGAAAAACATTCTTAATGTATCGCACAGTGTGGTCAATGACTTTCATATCAATCCTAATACAAAATTTCAAGTCAAAGTGCAGGACATCCATACCTTATAACTTCTATTGAAGATTTATTTCTAGTTATTTTCTTTTAGATCGAGGAGGAACAATATCGTGTCTAAGATAATTTTGCCTAAAAGGAACGAGAATATGTCTTGTTTGTAAAGACGTATTTATACTGCAACAAGAAATTTAAGGAAGTTGACCTTTTGTGTGAACTCATCTTACACGAGACAAAGAAATTCCCATTTATGTTGGGCAAAAGAGCACGTTATCAAGACCTGACTATAATGGGTCCAATCTCATATGGTGGAAAGACCCAGCTATAAAGGAAGTGCAATCCTGGTTTAAGCTGGATGATCCATGGATGGTCAGTGGTGGCGACTGCTGTAAGATCGCTGTATCGTGGCGAGATCCTTGATCCATGTGTCAAATCATTTTCTGCTGCTACAGATAACGATTTCAGTCTCAATATCCTAATGTATGATAATACATTAGATATTAGAATGATATATATATATATATATATATCGTTCCAAGGTCATTTTGTGCACACTTTGGCTTATTAGATCGGGACCTACAGTTCAATATGGAATTCAAAACAAATAACCATACCACCGTCAGGATTCGAATCTGAAACATGTGGTACCAAAGTCCAGGGCGATTGCCAGTTGGCCATCGAACGGATAGAAGGACCAAATTGATTTTTGGACTTTAATCACATATAATATCTTTGGGAATCGGGGCATTCCTTTTTAAAACCTGTTTGTTTAATTTCATTTGGCGAAAATTCTATTTTTCGCATCAAATGAATTTTAATACAAATGTATTATATATGATTATAAATTACTGTTGATGTTACGTTAATTAAATAAATAACTGTTTGATCTACAATTCTGTTAAATTTCATGTTTTTCGATTCGTTTGTTTGCAAATTAGACTAAAAACCTAAAGTGAAACATCATAAATGACTTACAACTACAGGCGATTTATATTTCGGTGGGCAGCATATTTCATCGTTTTATATATAACGTTTGTCATTGCATATAGTTTTAATATATTTAAATTTATTTTAACATTTATGTTTTTATGCATTTTTAATAATACAAAAATTTCTTTTTATTCTGTATTATCGTAACGTTTTAATTATTTATACAATCACGAACCTTTTTTTTTTCAAACTAATATTGAAAATATATTTTATTCTAAAAATCTAATTATTATTCATTAATTTTAGCAATTTATTCATAAAAACGTGTAGCATAGATAAAAACATATTTATTAATATGGAGACAGTTTCATTTAAATTAAATTTGATTTAAATAATTCGAGCAACTATTTAAATTTTTAATAAATTCTGATAATATTCATGAAAACATATTTTATTCATTAATACAACCTACACGTTGAGAAAATTCCACGTTTCTATATTTTAATATTTTATTCCTCTATTCCTATTAAATGTATATCTGCAAACATATTAAAGTGTAATGTAATTCAAGCAAATTGTAATTTAATTCTGCAGTTTGCATGCTGAAGTTTCATTTAGTATTCACAAACCAGTACTAAATATCTTCTGAAATGTTAGTTATTCATATTCTAATTTATGTCGGTTATTTGAAAACTGAGATAATTGAAGAATGTTTCCTACGTTTAAGAACATTGATAAATTAAATCTTTTCGTGCCATGAATATTAAGTGAATTATGCTTATTAGAATAGAAAATGAGGTGAACGTTTTATTAAGGATAAATATTCTGAGCACGAATAATATTTAAAAAAATATTTCGGGGTTAGAGTTTTATTAATTGCTTTGCCAAATTTGATTTTTATTTAAATGGTATAACTTTTTTTTTTTCCTGTTGTTTTCCAAAATAAGCAATAAATAATGTTTGATCAATGAAAATAAATTTGCAGGTGTTAACAAGCAGTACGTAAAAACTTTTGAATAAGATAATTAATATATTACTAAACAAAAATAAAAATAAAATCTGAAATATTTCTGAGTTTGAAACTTTAAAAGAAATATTCACATTCAAAATAATCAATAAATAATATTTAATCAATGCAAAATAAATTTGCAGGTGTAAAACAAACGATAAGTAAGAAAGCTTGAATAAAATAAATAATAAATTACTAACCAAAACCTAAAAATCTGAAATATTTCTGATTTTGAAGCTTTAAAAGAAATATTCAAATTCAAAATAAACAATAAATTATATTTAATCAATGGAAAATAAATTTGCAGATGTTAGCAAACAGTAAATAAAAACATTTGAATAAAATAAGTAACATATTACTAACCAAAATTTTTAAAAATCTGAAGTATTTCTGAGTTTAAAGTTTCAAAAGAAATATTCATTATTAAGTAAATCATTGCGCTTTATTTACGAATATGTATTGCAATATTAATTAATTTAAAAATAAACAATAATAATAATATTTTTATTATTTAAAAACAATTCTTAGTAAATATATTTTTCTAATTTTCTAATCTATATGAAATGGAGAATTATTCAAATTAGTTTATTTTTTAAAATTTAATTTAATTTTGAGTTTGCAGCCACAAAAGAAATATTTATTATTCTGTAAATCATTGCACTTTGTTTATGAATATGTATTGCAAAAATTAATTAATTTAAAAATAAACGCTAATAATTATTTTTAATAATTCATAAACAATTCTTTTCAAAAATATTTTTCTAATTATCTAATCTGTATTAAATGGTAAATTGTTGAAATTAGTTCATTTTTAAACACTAAAATTATTAAAAATTTTAAACATGAATTTTATATAGAGAAATGTGCCTCTAGCATGTATTATCAAAATTATATTCTTTCATACGATAGACAAAAACAAAATTAAATATGCTGTCTTTGTATAACAATTACAGTAAAAGATAGGTAAATATATGCAAATCCATTGTAAAACAATAATTTAATGGCTATTATAAAAATGGTAAAATTTATTAACTATAAATTGATAATGACTAGATTCATGCAATTAAATTTTATAACAGCTAATAAAAATAATTTTAAAAATCGATTTTGCAGTAACAGGAAAAATCGTAAACAGGAAATGAATGCAGTCTTTCAAGTTTCATGTAAACAACTAAATTAAAAAAATGCTCAGAATTCAATGTATTCTTTATATCAAAGAAAAATATATTTTGTACACCGGAATTAACAGTATAAGAAAAAAAAATAAAATTATTAGCTAATTGTTTACAAGATATCTTTTTCAAAAAAATCTTTTAAAATTAAGTTCTAATTACGTATTCCGATTCATCTTGTTTACAAAATAAGGTAAAGTTGATAATTGTTGGTTATTTACATCGGATTGAATTATATTTACTGACACAACAATGCTTTTCTTTGTTCGGCATTTAATTTCTTTTAAATAAATTGTAAGTTTATGTACACTTTGATAAAAAATTTATTTAACTATTTTACTGAAAACAAGTTTAAAAATTAGATAAGTCATTGAATATTTCATCCATCCTAACAAATTCAAGATTCAGAACTGTTTTATTACATTGAAAACGTTACCCTGAAGAAAGTCGTGATTTTATTTATGATCTAAAATAACATGTATGATATCTCTTCAAACTTTTGATTCAAAGACATTTTTTCCAGGAAACTCAGCATAAATGTTTATTGTAACAATGAATGTAAAATATAAATCGTTACATACATGCCAGCAGGTTTAAATTATTTGTCATCAATCACTTTGTTTTGACGCAAGTATTTCACAAAATTCGAAACAACCTATAATTTATTTTTAATAATAGTTACGTTAAGTAGATACTTAATGTATATATTTAAATACAAAAACATCTACTAGTATTTGATTTTAGAAGCATTTATTTATGATATTTAGAATAAGATATAGGAAGTATTTTGGAAGTATTTTCAAAAACGACATTCAATAATTTGCAGACTTTTTAATAAATGGTCTAATATTGATTCAAATATTAAAAAAACCCAAATAATTAAAAAGGTTTTAATATAATGATGCATTTTTACATAATGATGTTTTATGCTAAATAATTATTCAATGAATTCGTTTTAAGACCTAGATATTTTTTCCATAGAAGATACTGAATTGTAAAATAGTTGTTATTCACATATTGTTAACACAAACGTTATGGATTGCCACCATAATATCAACATTTCTGTAAATGAAATCTACAGTATTCTCTAAAATCTGCAGTTTCTTTTTTTTTTTTTTTTAAATTTTGCTTCAGTTATAAAATAAGAAACAATTATGAACTGATTTAATTATTGTGAATTTGTATAAAACCAAATCGATAGTAATCCAAAATTTACAGTTTTTTTTTTTTAATCTTGTTTCAGTTATAAAATAAGAAACAATTTTGAAATTTAATCATGGTGAATTTCTATTAACCAAATCGTCAAGGAATCATTTTGGTTTTGAAATTTATTTCATTCATAAGAAATTTATAAATTACTACAACAGATATACTGTAACGATTATTTCCATCTTATTGGTCTCTTGTTAAATTGCTCTCGTCCATTCGTACCATCAGAGCTGCGAGAAAGTGTCTGCGAATTACAACAGTGAAAGATGTAAGAGAGGATAGAACGATGCCCTCATCAGAGCACAGGAGAGAGAGTAGATACTTATCTCATAACTCGTGTTACCCAAAGAAAAACCATAAGATAAGATAAATGCGCCACCATGCATCATCCAATCTAAAACATCTCAAAAAGGAACCCTGGAAACGGGGTGGGATGGCAGAGAAGCGATGAAGAAGAGGAAATTACATTTGAAGGAAAATGTTATGAGTCACAGAGGGAAGAGACATCTTTCACATTCAAATAAATAATTTCCATGTTACAAATCAAGAAGAATTGTTTCTGATACTTCTTTGTGGTTCTGATAGTAATTTTATTTGTATTAGACGATTTATACATATACATTTTTATGTGTTCTTTTTAAGTTACATCTAGAAGGCATCCAGTTTTTTAAAAAAACTCTATCTGAAGACATTGAAATATCAAACACGTTATTTCAAGATTGCAAATAACAATAATGTTAGTAATGCAAGAATAATTGTTTAATGGTAGTATTGTAATAATAATATTGTTACATTTGATCATGAATGCTGGGTTGGCATAAAAGTCATCATTAAAATTTTAGAATTTAATCTTCTCGCCTACACGCATGTTAATGTAATATACGATGTGACAACATTGTCATTATTTAGCAACATTTTACTATCACTTGTGCCTAATACATATATTCCTAATTTATTAATTACTAATTACGAATTACAAGCTGATAACATACTGATAACATAAACTTATTGATAACATAAACATTATGGACGGCCACAATAATATCACTATTTCTGTAAATGAAATCTATAGTATTCCAAAATCTGCAGTTTCTTTTTTTTTTTTTAAATCCTGTTTCAGTTATAAAATAAGAAACAATTATGAACTGATTTAATTATTGTGGACTTCTATAAGCCAAATTGATTGCATTCTAAAATCTGCAGTTCCTTTTTTAAATCTTATTCCTGTTATAAAATAAGAAACCATTATGAACTAATCTAACCAAATGGCTAGTATTCTGAAATGTAAGGGAATCTTTCTGTTTTCGAAATTTATTTCATTTATAAGAAATTTATAAATTATGACAAATAACTTACTACAATAAATATGCTACAGTGAATACTTTATCTTATTGGTTCCTTGTTAACTGCTGTCGTCCATTCCTACCATCACAGCCAGAGAGAGAAAGTGTCTGCAAATTACAACAGTGAAAGATGTAAGAGAGGAATAGAACGATGCCATCATCAGAAAGCATAGGAAGAGAGGATACTATCTCATAACTCGTGTCGCCCAAAGAAAACCATAAGATAAGATAAATGCGCCACCATGCATCATCCAATCTAAAACATCTGTAAAAGGAACCCTGGAAAGGAGTAGGATGGCAGAGAAGGATGAAGAAGAGGAAATTACATTTGAAGGAAAATGTTATGAGCCACAGAGGGAAGAGACATCTTCACATTCAAATAAATAATTTCCTATGTTACAAATCAAGAAGAATTGTTTCTGATGGATTTCGTGTTCAGATAATAATTTTATTTGTATTAGAAGATTTATATATGTTTAATCCATTTTGTGTGTTGTTGTTTTTAAGATTTTTAATGGCATCTAGGTTTTACAAAAGATCTATCTAAAGACATCCAAATATCAAATTCGTTATTTCAAGATTGCAATAACAATAATGTTAGTAGTTTATAATATTATTATTGTAATAATAATTGTTTAATGGTAATATTGTAATAATAATATTGTTAAATTTGATCGTGAAAGCTCGGATCGCATAAAAATCATCATTAAAATTATAGATTTAATTTTCACGCTGGCACATATATTAATTTTGTACGTGATGTGACAGCATCGTCATTATTTAGTAACATTTCACTACCACTTTGTATAATACATCTATTTCTAATTTATTAATTGCTAATTACCAATTATTAATTAATTTCTAATTAATAATTGTGTTGGAGTAGTTGCTAATCAGGTAAAAAGGCGATTTTTTATCATTTTGTAATTTATCATAAACTGTTTTAATATAATGAAAGAAGGGTTACAAGTTACAAAAATTCAACAGTAAAAAATATTGAGTTTAGTATTTTAAAATGAAGATAAATAACAGCAAAAATTTGTGAAGGAAATGAAATATTTCTGACAAAGTGGAGGACAGTTTCACATTCAAAGAAATATCTTGTGAAATTAGAAATCACAATCGAAATTTACCTGACGATTCCGTGCTTCTGTTTATAATTTAATTTGTATGAAAAGTTGTTTAATTTGTATGAGAAGTTTAATCTGTATGTGAGATACATGTTTAATACATTTTCATGTATTATTTTCAAAAATTTTCCCAGCTTATAGATCTTTTCGATAACTTTATTTGAAAGTATCTGAATATCAAATTTATAATAGAAACCTGAATACAAACTTATTATTTTAATATTTAAAAAAAAATGGTGGATTTTGAATTTGACCATTGATTATAAACTCGTATAAAAATATTCATTAAAATTTTCTGATTTAATTTTGTATTTTGCATATGCAATACACACATATTACTTTAGTGCATGACTTGTAACATTGTTATTATTTAGTAAAACAGGTTTATCGCTTGTGCCTAATATATATATTTCTAATTTATTACTGATTGTGATATGCTATTTGTTAATGAGTAAGCGAAGTGATTGTTTTAATTATTGCAACTTTGTACTTCACTATAAATTTATTAATTCTAATGCAATTAGTTAATGTGTTACAATTTACAAAAAGTTCTACCGAAAAATAGGAGAGAAGAAAGTCTTATTTTATTTTGTTAAAAAAGGAAGAGTATTAATATTAAGACATATCATTTGAAAAGATAAATTTTTTTTTTGGAAATAAGATTTACTACAATTACAAAATACAATTTACATGAGCCTCAACCATCTAGGAGTTTGCTTTTTTTCCACACAGTATTCAAATGTGCAGCTTTACCCTTGAAATTACTCATAAATGTTAAAAAACCTATTCTAATCCTATTCGTAAGTAATTGCACATGAAGAGTTAGCAATCCATCTATTCTATAGTGTTTCAGATATTATTAAATCTACTGCTGTAGAGATGTGCTTATAACAGTTCCTCTCGACAGTAGTGAATCACCATTCTCTAGTGGGTGATTTGAATCCCAATGTCTATTAGGAGATTTGATTGATGCACATAATATGATACATATAATGTCTATTAAATGCATTATACAAAAATAAAGCAAGATATACATGAAAATATAATTGAATGTGTGTCTTATCAAAAACGAAAGTTGGAAGAATCTGTGGAACCGATGATTCTATTTTTGTGCATTCTTTACCTCACTTTGACTAAGGTCAAGGAAAGGTCTTTGCGTATGGTCTTTGTATTTTGAAAACTTTTATTAGCTTCTCATCATGCCAAACATGACAGTTATCTGATTAACTTTTCAGCAAAAGTGAAGTTATTTTCCATTACTAAAAAAAAGAACATGAACAAGGTAATTCGCATCAAGATTGTCTTAGCACAAGAAGTCTTCGTCTTAGTGTCAAAAACGTTTAGCTTCTCAGGAAAGAGTGGTAACCGTTATAGTACTGTGCCCAAAAAGTAAGACCAATTTTTTTTTTTTCAAAAGCTCTTTATTCCAAATTTATTTCTTAGCCCTCAAAGTAATTCCCTCAGGACACAATTTGTACTTATGCCAACTTTCCATTCCTCAATGCATGCTAAAAAGTCATCGGCAAGGATGGCCTTCAAAGCACGCGCCGATTCACGTTGAATCTCTTCACTCGACTCAAACCGGTGTCCCCGGAAAGATCGCTTGAGTTTAGGGAATAACCAGAAGTCTTACGGTATGAATACATTGGTTGTAGAGCAATATGGGTTTTCATTTTGTAGAAAACGTTACGAAGAATTAATGCAGTGTGAGCTGGCGCATTCAGTGTTTTATAGAGTGTCGAGATTGGACGCGTTTGAGGCCCAAACTGGAATCGACCTTATCAATTTGAATTTCCAACATCATCAACATGGTCTCTAATTGAAAAACGACGGTTTGCAAGTAACAAATCTTTAATTTTTTGGACGTGAGCTTTGTCTGTTGAAGTTGATGGTCGACCAGAGGGCTCTTCGTCTTCAACGCATTCTCTGTCTTCTTTGAACTGTTTATACCCACTTCTAAACATTTATTTCCGATATAGGAGTGCTCACCGAATGCATTCTTCAACATTCTATATACGTTTCCGCAAATGAAATTTAATGCAAGTTCTTTGCTTAATTAATTCAGACATTTCAAAAATCAGTTTTAGCGTATGACAAAGCCCAGCGTACTCAAACACTAATGAATATTTTGATGTCAAATTTCACTCAGATGTCAAGGACAGTGCCAACAGCCTAAAAAGGAAAAAAAATTTGAAATTCCATAAGCCCCGGAATTTAAAATTGGAAATTGGTCTTACTTTTGGACACAGTAATATAATTTCCATAATCTTTAAACCTGGACATTGTTTACATAAAGAGACTGACGAATTACAAGGGTAATTAATAGGAAATGCTCAACTTTAAAATTACTAACAAAAGGTTGATTAATAGAATAAGAAGATTTTTAGTAATTAATAAATATACACTTCAAGAACAATTACCAATAAAAACAGCTCTGCAAAAAACGATAAGCTAGTAAAGAAGTATGAATTTTTGATTCTAAAGCCCATTCAGCTTAAAAATCTTTCACGTCTTTAAATTACGATGATTAATTAATTTGGATCTAGCAGAGGACTACATGAATTATTTTTAAATCGTGAAAATTTGTATTTTTTCCAGGAAATCTATCCCTATCGCTTCTCTATACTCACGATGTATATTGTAATTAGTCAATATAAAGCTTTGTAAAAATATCGATTTTAATTTTTTTATTTTTATACATGCTTCAATTAATATATTTCATAATTAACGCAGTGCTTGTTAGAGTGCAATTTGCGTGAAATTACAATTTAGCGTTGAAATTTCAAGATACTCCTTTTATAGAAGGTAGTGTTAAGGACCGTTAGAAATCTTGAAAATTAGATCTTGGTATATTTAATTATAGGGTAATAACCAGGTTTCCTGAATAGTTAATTACTGCTTTATAATTATAGCTAATTTGTTTTAACAGATTTCAATAAAGTGGCCAAAAAAGTGATTTTTTTTTTTCTGTTTGGAGTTATGATATATATGTCTCTTCTAATTTCAATTAACAGATATTTAGAATATTGCTTTTTCAATTAATGCCAAGGAAATAGTAAAGCAATGATAAACATTAGTCAATTGTTTAAAAAAACACATTTAAAGGACTACCCTTTGCATGCATTTACTTTTTTAAATAAAAGATTAAGAAATGTAGGTAAATATAAAAATAAAATAATTATTTTATATATATTGTGGTGCAATGAAAAGATTTATAAATGTCAAAATATTAAATTTATGCCACCAGTATCTTAACCCTGCCACATCCAATTACAAACTGGTTGCACAACCTAAGCAGCTACAAAGATGAAATATATAATATATCATTGAAAAAAACGTGATTTAAAAAGTTACAGTATTCTATGGATCGATACATAGCATGTATTTTCAGCCAAGCAATTTTATAAAATTCAAAATCAAGGAGCAAAAAAAACTATTCGTGTAAATTATGACAAAAAATTACATTTCGGTAAGTATTAAGTTACACAGCAAACCTTTAATCATTCAGTTTATGACTGATGCTTTTTGCGCATTTAAACTCACTCGCAAAGAAAACAGAGTCTGCTTTAAGAAGAAGAAAAAGTGCAGTGCCTAAGTCTGTGTTCTTCAGCTAAAAGCATTAAAACCACGACTCACTCTGTACCAACGTACTTCACAAATTGGATTAAAAAAAAGTACACGGAGCACTTGGTTTTTTTTTTGGAATTTTTTATGTGTGTTGAACAGATCTCTTTTATTCAGAATTTTTCCTGTCACTCACCACCATTTCACGCTCGATTGTTTAAGAAGACGATTTACCACAGAAAAAAGAATAATAAAGAAAAAAGAACAGGACTTTTAGGGAGCTTATTTTCTTTTCGGTTTCTTCTTTGTTCTTCTTCGGTTTGTTTTCCTCCCACAGGAAAAATTACTCCCACATCCTCGATTGAACAGTCTTAGGGACGAGCAGATAGTTGTCAAATACCATCTTGTAAAAGTTTTTTTTTTATCTTTTTTATTTCAATAGTTCTTAATATGTTTTATCGAAGCTGGTATCTCAGAGAGACTATTAAGTGGCAAGGAATCTACAATCTTCATGGAACTTCGTGAGAAATTTTATCATTTCTTTTTTTTAGTGAAACTCTACATTTTCAAGAATTTTGCATGATTTCTGAAATATGCACAGCGCGTATTTTAAATTTAAATTTATCCGTGTGTTTCTCAATTCTAAGGTAAAGCATATACATTTTAATGTCAATAGACTTCTGACAATAATATATATTTTTATTTTTTTAAATATTATAATATATACTACTGTGCCCAAAAAGTAAGACCAATTATTTTTTTGTCAAAAACTCTTTATTTATTCTTCCAAATTTATTTCATCGCTTTCAAAGTAATCACCTCCGGACACAATACACTTATATCAACTTTTTCTAAACCTCAATGCATGCTAAAAAATCATCAGCAGGGATGACCTTCAAAGCGAGCGGCGATTCACGTTGAATCTCTTCGTCTTCAACGCGTTTTCTGCCTTCTTTGAACTATTTATACCACTTGTAAACCTTTTTTTTCCGTTATATAGGAATGCTCACCGAATGCCTTCTGTAACATTCTATACGTTTCAGCAAACACAATTTAATGCAAAGTCTTTGCTCAATTAACTCAGACATATTTCAAAATCGTCCCGGAATCACTTTTAGCGTCTCAAAAAGCCAAGCGTAACTCAAACACTAATGAATATTTTGACGTGAAATATATGTCAATTACAGTGCCAGCGACTTAAAAGAAAAAAAAATGAAATTCCTTAAGCCCCAGGAATATTAATTTGAAAAGTGGTCTTACTTTTGGATACAGTTGTATTTATCTGTGCAATGTTTTATATATATGTGTAAATTTTTTATGAATACACAATAATACTGTGAAATATTGTTATCACAATATCACAAACTTTACACATTTTTGTCTGTGTTAAGTTTGTACAAAATGCTCATAAGGAATTTTAATTCATCTCATGGTATCTCATGTTTCGTTTCCCAAAACATTTTAATTTAAACTAATTTAAGTCATACTCAATACTTATGACAGATATCCGGTGCTGTCTCCTACAGTGTCTGTAAACTGTTTCTATTGACAGTGACGCCGAAAATTGCATTTTAGTCTTGGCACTCTGCCCCTTTCATTTTCTTATGATCCTCAACTTTATGCCATCGTCCAAGAATTGGTGGTAACTCATTTCATATCTTTGCTATTAAATTCTACCAGACTTATTCTTTTTAGAACCTTTTCACTAAATGTACATGTACCGTATGTACATGTAGAGATTACGTACCATTCACACGAACTTTATACGCTTTCATATTCAACAGTAGACATTGGAAATTCTTACTTGGAATGTTAAATTTTTACCTTCTTTCAGTATTTTTCGAGAAAATTTACAAAATATTCAAACTTTTCTTAGTTTTGAACCGTAGTACAATAAAAACACAAAAGAATTAATTTTATATTTCTTGGAGATCATTTCTTGGACATTTCTTTTATCAAGGACCTACAAGTTTTACAATACATACTCTTTCTGCTTGTTGAAAGACTTCTTGGATAAATATTACTGAAATGTATATATTTTTTTGAAAATATATATAAATTTAATATTTTATATGCTTTTGTAGGGTTTATCCTTTAAATATTTGAATCAAATGCATTATGCATGCATATGTTTTCTTTTATTTTTTTCTTCTTTTAGATTTAATTAATTTTATATCAATATATTAAATTTTAAGAAACGTTTTGAAAAATAAACTTCCAAAAATGAAGGATAATTAATTCTTTTCTGGTTCAATCAATGATATTGGCTCGAAATTTAATTTGACTTTACAATTTTAATTCTCTAATTTATTGTATTTTTTAGTAATGAAAATCATTTATAAATTTTTTTACATTCTAGTATCTTTTAACGCATCAGAATATTTTAGATTTTAATTAGATTTTAAGAAATCTTTTCTTTTATTCTTTAAGACTTTAATTCTCTTTTACCACACAATTATATGATTGACTTAAGATGATAAATTTTCAGAAATTAAACAATGAGTATTGTGTTATCTTATTGTGCCCTTTTAAGTAACGCACCAGAGTTAAAATGTGGTTCCAGAAGGGGTTTTGTCTCAGCGGAACAATCAGAAGTGATTCAATAAAGTCCAGATTCCGAGAGTAATCTATGAGGATAAAAATATCCCCATGAGCTCTCCCATCCTAAAGCCCCCTCTAACACCTGCTGCTGACAAGGACTTAAGAACTGTCCTCTAATTGCTTTAGCGCAATGAAGACCTCAAACCCTTTTGGGTTTTTATTCCCGCTTCACTTCTTCTTTCTCACTGTCTTTGCCATGAATGGTGGATTTGCAGTTAGGAGGAATGATTACTCTGGTTTCAATCAATAGTGTTCGGATTTATACGAATTATTTTTGAAGCGGAATGTTACAATATATGATTATATGGATAATTCAAGTGAATCTTTGATTCTCTGATATATATAAACAGTGGGAATTTGTTTAAAAATGTTGAATGTAAGTTAATTGAGTTTAATGCATAGATAAATCTAATAGGAGTTATTTCATAAATAAATTATTTTAATAGTGTGCAATTACCACAAAAAATGTCCAATCCTGGCTTAATGATAGTATGACGTAATTAACGTGCAAAAGTTAATTATTACTAATGACGTTTATTAGTTCATTGAGTAGTAATAAAATAGAGAGCGCCCCCTTATTTTAAAAAAGAACAAAAGTTGGGGCAAATCCCTCCCGTGAAAGGAATGAGGTTTCGAATCCTGGGGAAGGTGAAAGTAGGGCAATCTCAAGTGCAGATTGCTAGAGACTAAAATGTGATGTATAGCATCAAGTCCAGCTTATAGAAACAGTTTAAAGATACTGGATATCTATAGTCATAGCCTGCGCTAGTTTTTGCAACATGATCCATGAAGATGGACACTTGTGCTTTCAAATATAAAAAGATTCTGCAATCTCTTAAATCTCATAGGACTTTATTACATCCGCAGGAATCCAACTTTCTGGAAGAATGCGTGAGAGAGGTCTATTTGCAAGAAATCTTGCAGTTTTTGTCCTACTCAATTCTACGCACAAGAGAACACTATTCGAAATATAAAATCGATTTTGAAAACGACAACCATGACAACCATGAAACTAGAGACACTACTGGTCATGTAACCTATGTAGAAGAGACCAATATCCAGACAGTGGTACTTCAATAGGTGCAAAGATCTACATGTCTTTATAGGAAGAGTTTGACTGCTGTGAAATATAGTGATGAAAACATGGTGATCATTGTCATCATTTCAAAGGTTCAGTTGGCCTTGATTTTTATATAGATGTTTTTATAGATGGAAGTAGGGCTTCATATTCTGCCTGATCTGCAGTATAAGTTTACATTGTGGCAAAGAAGGGATCAGCTAGATTTGTAGTAAGACTTGAACTTTTGGATAGCTGTATGAGCTGACCATACCCTCTATTAAACCATTTTTTATGTTGTTCACTCAATTTTAGAATTTTTGGGATTGAGGTTTTCTTACGAATGGTCATCCTTATATACCATAATTGTTGTATGATTATTTCTTTTGTACTATATCTTCCTATATTCATTGATAATTCCATTAATTCGTATTTAGTAGTTATAATCAAACAAAAAATAAATATGTCCTTTATTTTAAACTCCAATGGAAATTATGTCGAAATATATTATCATTTATAAATTAAAAAAAAACTACAACAAAAGCGTTGTCTTCTTTTTTTTCTTATTATTTTGAAAGTGAAAAACTTATTTATAATTTGGTTGATTTTATTATTGGGAATGGTACAATATAAGATAGAAGCCACTACAAATTTGCATTATTGATTATTGTCTTGAAATGACAAAAAATTAAAAAAAAATATATTACAATTAAAATGTAAGCATTAAAAAATCACTAAAAGTAATGTGTTCATTACTTTCCATGCAGTTATGTAAATAGTGGATTAATAAATAACCTTATATTGTCCTTTGGAGAAAACTCAAATTGCAGTCCACAAATAGCACATCCACTGTGTTGCTGCACATGATGAGAGAACACACTTTGGGGAAACAATTTCGGTGCATTCAGCTCTGATTCTTTATTAATGCTGGTCCATTACTTCCCGGACGTTCCAGGACTCTCCCTCCCCCTTCCAATTTTTCCCCCTCCCCCTCAATCTGGGATTCGCTTATCGTCTGATGATATGACGTTCTTTTTTGTTCCCGAAATAAAGTCTGAAATTTTATCCTGGTCCGGAAAATGGGCTAGAAGAGGAAAAAATGCTCTCTTGCAATTTTTTTCTCTCACATGGGATATTATATTGTGTGGTTGGTGGAGAAGTACAAAAGTATGTCAATCAAGATGTAATAATCAGGAAGATGCGAGTTGATTACGTGTTGGGTGTTTTGTAGTATAATGGTTTTTGTGATTTTCTTTGAAAACAAAAATTCTTATTTTGTTATTGTGGCTATAAATGAAAACTTAATGTTATCTTGTATAAAAAAAGATAATTTTTTTATCTTTTTATGTAAGAGTGTAGATGAAAAGTAATGATTGTAATGAAACTGTAATAATTGTCAATCCTCAATTTATTTTTATTGCAATTTATATTGAAAAAAAGAAAGAAGTATGCCAGCCATGATTGTAATGATTGCAATGAAAAGTGTTTGGTTTCATTGTAGCAATAAATCAAAACTTAATGTTATTTTGTAATGAAATTTTTTTTTTTATCTTGTTATGCAAGAATGTAAATGAAAAGTAATGAGTGTAGTGGAAAAAGTATAATAGTTGTAATGATTGCAACGAAAAGTGTAAATATAATTCTCTCAATTTATTTTTATTGCAATTTATATAGAAGGATGAAAAAAGTATGTCAGCCATGATTGTAATGATTAGGTGTAACGATGAAACGATGTCATTCTAAACATAAATCCTCAATTTATTTTTACAGCAATTTATATTAAAGGATGAAGAAAAAGTATGTCAGCCTTGATGTAATAATCAAAGAGGGTGTGAATCGATTAGATATGGAGCAGAAAATATGTATTTCTTTAACAGAGTATGTGTTTTGTGATATAGTAGTAATTCATAAAATATGTAATGTAAATTCATAATAAACTTATTTAAGGAACTGGTTTAAAGTAATTGTGATAGTAATGAATGTATTATTCCAAACATTAACTAAACTGCAAGACTATTTTATGTGGTAGAGATTTACAAGAGTATGTCAACCCTGATATAATAATCAGAAAATTTAAGTTTAATACGGTTTCAATATTTTTGTATCAGAACGGTTTGTGATTTCTTTGAGACTAGATTAGTGTTGAGTTCTAATGACACTGGATTTGGTTTATCGCTCTAAGGTCATTTTTTGCACACTTTAGGCTAATTAGACCTTGACCTAATGTTTAAGGTGGATTCGAACCACTAACAAACATCAATGCCACCACTGGAATTGATGTCTGTGGTATCAAAGGCCAGAGCACTAGCCAAGTGATTGATGTATACTTGAATGTAGTCTTTAATGAGAAAGAAGATTACTTTGTAAATGTTTTGTTGTAATTCTACGGCAGTAAAAAACAAAATCAGTTCATTAAACAGCAACACGCTTTTTTTCAACATTTAAATAATGACAAGCAATTAAACTTAAATTAATATTATAATTAAAAGTAATTAATAACATTTATTATATAATTTTTTTTTATTTTAATTTATATTTCTCTATACACATTTTAAATAAAAAATGTCCAATACTAAAAAATAAGGATAGTTACAATATTTTAATAAAATTTTTGTATTCTTTTGAACATTATATAGATAATTATGGCAATTTGACTTTGTCTTTGTTGTTCTGCTGAAAACATAAAAGAGTGCATTTTCTTTTTTGTAATCAATTCTTTAATGAATAATTAGAGACATTGAGAACTATTTTTTAATGTTGACTAATAAGATAAAATAAGAAATTCACAATTTATGGCACTTAATACAAGAAAAATCAGAAAGCAATTTTTAGTATAGAATTTATTATCTGTAATAACATCTATGTAAAAATTTCATTATAAAAATTTAACAAAACTTGAGTATTTGTATAAAAATATTTAAACGTATTAGTAAACTTCTATATATATATTATTTTAATTAAAATTACGACACTACATATTAACAACTCAATATTTTATCTATTTGACAAAGATAATAATTATTATACATTATAAATAAATTTATGAATTTCATTTTATTAAAAGAAATTATATGTTACTCTGAATTGATGTCTTATATTATTGTGTTAATTAGAACTTTGCTTCTAATCCATGTTTTGGTACACGTTAAGCACAGGCATTTGTATCAGTCTGTAGTACCACAATTATCCAGAACAAAACATACAAATTAATATGTTGCATCTTTCGCCATTTTTCTAGAGCGCAGAACACGAAATTATTCAGCAGCATTATGCAGCGGATTAAGTTAGTTTCAACTCCATGTTGAAATATTTAAAACGGCGAGATGAACACGCTGCATTAAATGTGGAGATGAATTCCACCTTCATGTTAACCATCTTCTGCAAATGTTACTTTGGTGTGAACCGGTACACTTGTTGCGATTTCTGGATAACCGGGGAACTTAGGGTTAAATGAGGCGTTCTAAGCCTTTTGGAAGCTGCTTTAAGCAGGAAAGCGAACAACTCTTCTCCACTCCACGTCTGATATTGTTGCTTTGTTAAATCAGGAAGCTCGGAATGAGAATCATAAATCTGTACATTACGAGCACATTTGAAACTAAAGTGCACTTAATACTAATGTGGTAGAAACAGAGACTCGAAAATTGCTTATATTTATGATTTCTTTTGGTGTTGAATGACATACATAAATCTATTATATGCTTAAACTAAATTGATATATCGTAGACGATATATAATTTCGAAAGTATTATAAAAATGTCTGGTGTTCGTATTATAGTTATACAATTTTAAGCTAAATAGTATGCGATGTATGTATAATACTCTGGATAGATCTATAAGTATGGAAGAATAAGCAAAGATTTAATTTTATATATTTTGATAAATAGAAGTTACAAGTAAAAACTTTATTTCCTCTCAAATGTATGCTTACATGTCTATTGATATTCAGCAAACTTACACACCAGAATGTTAATAGTATCAAAATGTATCTTAATATCATCACATATCAGGATCGTTGAATTTCTATTTTCTATAACACTATTAAAAAAATAAACAACGCAAGAAAAATACTATAACAGGTAATAAAACTATTTTCTGGTTAATATAAATATACAATTTAATTTTTAAATTCGGGTTCTATATTTGCAGTTGTAATGACTAAAAGTAATTTTCAATGACTTCCAGACTTACCCATACTCCCACTGATTGTTTTTTAAATTCACATATCATAGTTATTTTTCTAACGTTACATCTAAGGTAATGTTTTTGCTAATATTATATCTTCCTACGTAGCTAGTATTTTAATGTTAAATGTCCAAGAAGCAAAATTAAATTTCCACACATTAAAAATTTATAAATTGTTTCTATAATACTCTGTTATTAAATTATTATAATAACAACTAAATATTATTTTCATAATGTCATTGACATAATTTTAAATTACATACTGAACAATGCAATTATTTTTAATTAAATTATTGCAATGAATTAGTTTTTATTTAATTAAAAACTTTATTTTAAAATGTAAAATTGTGGAAGTACAAGTCTTAACGATGACAATTAATTATATCGTAAAATCGATAACCTAAACTAAACCAACGCTTTAATGAAAACATTTTTAAATATATGTTTATATTCAACAGATCTAATCAATTCATAATTTCTTGATATAAAATTTTAATTATCTCTATTTTTAAAAAAAAATTTCTTTAAATATTAAATTAAAATAAAAATTTCATTAATACTTTTGAACTTACTACTTAAAATGTCTTTGAATGAATAAAATTAAGATTTCAAAATAACAATCAGTATGCTGTAAATAATATTAGAGTAAGTCATTAGTAAGACATTAGTAGTAAGAGTAAGACATTTAGAGTAAGTAAGTAGTAAGTCATTAGTGTAAGTCAAGATTTTTAAGTGAAGATTTTAGAGTAAGTGAAGATTTTAGAGTAAGTCAACCAGTATGCTATTATGATTTTAGAATTGGAATTAAAAAATGTTTTCAAATACTATTTTTAATCTTTTGATTTTTACAAAATCTTTAAATCCCTTATTTTATTTAAAAAAATAATATTATAATAAAAAAATAATAAATAATTTTCTATCAAACATTTACTTGTGATATGGTCTAATCACAAGTAAACATTTGTTTGAAAATTATTGCATTATATGATATAAATTGTTGTGTAAGAATCGAATAAAATTCAGAACAATATATTCAAAGATGATGCAGTATACCATGAAATTTAAACTACATAATTAATAATATATACGATAGTTTTTTCATGGATTTTATACTAAAACTAAGTAAAATATAAATGTATAAGTTTAATTTGGAAAGTATAAAATGACTTTTTAAATAAAGATGCACCTAAATTATATCTATTGTATTTTACTTAAAATACCATTAAGAAATTTCATTTTTTTAATTTTTTATTGTAGACGATTAAATGGGGTAAAAAAAAGCTGAGTTTATAACCCAATCAAAAGTGCTTCCATTAGAAAAAAAAAAAGAATAGGCCGTGTAAGAATAATAAATGGTTGTTTTGTTCAGAAGTTCAGATGTAGAAAATCATTTGCTCATTAAAGCCATTTTTAGAAAAATTAAGAAAGAAAAATGTAACTTTGGTGAATCTTTTCTGGGATATTCTCTTTTCTTACGCAAACATTAAGAAATGATAAAGGGCATTCACTAAAGCCTTGGAAAAAAAAAAAGATTTTTCATCAAAGTTTTTGGGGCTCACGGAGTATTTTACTAAATGCCACCATTATTTACTTTCGCTAATGTGGCAACACACGCACGTAAACAATTTTCTCTGTGCGCAGAGGGAGCTGAGTTGTATTACGTATGCTAAAAACTTCTCTAGAATCTGAAACAATTACGAGGAATCTAGTTGGTTGGCCAAAAAACAAAAAAGAAGAAAAAAAAAGCATTCTTTTAAGTTTATTTTGACCTTTTTACTCATTCTATTTTCTCTGTATCTGCTTCAATTTGCTTTTTGTATTGTAAGGATTTTTTTTTTTTTAAACCTACCGATTTATTTAACGTTTTTCACTTTCAGATGTTTAGGCTTAGTGGATGCTTCTTCCTTAGAAGAAGATTATTCCAAACAGAAGGAAAAGAAATAAAATATCCTTAAAGAAAACTAATTTAGAGTTTCCCCCTCCGCCCTCCCACCCTTAAGTAGGGGATAAAGTAAAATTAAGAGTGCCATGGACTTGTGAGAGGGAATTTTACACACAATGAAATGCGGTACTGAATTTTTAAATCCTTATGCAAAAGGTTCTGCTGTTGCATTTCGCGTATTACGTTTATGAATATTAATATTTTCTTCATTTCCCCAGCTGTTGACTAAATAACATTTTTCATTCTTCTCATTTATTTTGTTTTACGAAAAACGTATTTCATAAAAAGTGGAAGTCATTAAAAGAATAATAGCTTAAGGGAATTTATTACCTCATTTGAGAAATACGTGGTTCAACTTGACTTCAGTGTAAAATAGAACACATTATTGAAGAATAAACAATTTATGTAAATTTTAATTCCTTGAAATAAACAAAAAATAATGTATGGAAAGAATTTTGTAAAATAGCTAAGAATTAAAAAATATATTCTCTACTACAAGGTATACATGAATTATAACTATTATAGTTATTAGTGCATTAAACTTAGTGCAACATTTAATTAAAAATTATTCCATTATATAATACAAATTGTTGTATAAGATTCCAATATGATCCAAAACAATATATCCAATGAGGATACATTACCGTGAAAATTAAACGACAAAAATTATATTATCAGCAATATTTTTCATGGACTTTATATGAAAACTACGTAAAATGTAAATGTATACGTTTAATTATAGAAGTATAAAATGATATTTTTATAAGTATAAATTATACTGCATAATATATAATTATATAGTAATATAATTTTTATATTATAAATGATACTACAAAAATAATATTGTCATCAATATTTTTTCATGGATTTTATATGACAACTACGTAAAATCTAGATGTAAACGTTTAATTTTAGAAGTATGAAATGATATTTTTAACTAAAAATGCACCTAAATTATATCTATTGTATTTTACTTAAAATACCATTAAGAAATTAATTTTAATTTTTTTTATTGTAGACGATTAAATGGGGTAAAAAAGCTGAGTTTATTACCCAATCAAAAGTACTTCCATTAGGGAAAAAAGATTAGGCCGTGTAAGAATAATGAATGGTTGTTTTGTTCAGAGTTTCAAATGTGGAAAATCATTTGCTCATTAAAGCCATTTTTAGAAAAATTAAGAAAAAAAATGTAACTTTGGGGAATCTTTTCTGAATACCCTCTTTTCTTATGCAAACATTAAAAAATGATAAAGGGCATTCACTAAAGCTTGAAAAAGAAAATAAGAAAAGGTTTTTCATCTAAGTTTTTGGGGCTCATGGAGTATTTTACTAAATGCCACCATTATTTACTTTCGCTAATGTGGCAACACACGCACGTAAACAATTTTCTCCGTGCGCAGAGTGGAGCTGAGTTGTATTACGTATGCTAAAAACTTCCTAGAATCTGAAACAATTACGAGGAATCTAGTTGGTTGGCCAAAAAGAACAAAAAATGAAAAGAAAGAAAAACATTCTTACTTTTAGTTTATTTTGCTCTTTTTACTCATTCTATTTTCTTTGTATCTGCTTTTCTGTTCTTTTTTGTTCTTTCTTTTTTAACCTACCGATTTATTTCGTTTTTCACTTTCGGATGTTTAGGCCTAGTAGATGCTACTTATGTAGAAGAAGATTATTCCAAAAAAGAAGCAAAAGAAATAAAATATCCTTAAAGAAAAACTAATTTAGAGTCCCCCCTCTCCCACCCTTAAGTAAGGGGTAAAGTAAAATTAAGAGTGCCTGGAACACGTGAGAGGAGTTTTCCAAACAATGGAAATGCGGTACTGAATTTTTAAATCCTTATGCAAAAGGCTTTTTGCTGTTGCATTTTGCGTATTACTTTTATGAATATTAATATTTTCTTCATTTCCCTTGCAGTTGACTAAATAACATTTTTCATTCTTCTCATTTATTTTGTTTTCACGAAAACGTTATTTCATAAAAAAGTGGAGTCATTAAAAAGAATAATAGCTTAAGTGAATTTATTACCTCATTTCAAAAATACGTGGTTTAACTTGACTTAGGGAATATTATACTACATGATGAAAATAGCTTTTTGTGTGTAAACTTATAGAACACATTATATGAAGAGAAAATAAACAAGATAATTTTTTTATTTATTTTATTTTCTATTGAAAAGAGAATGTGGTTTTTACTATAAAATATACACGTAGAATAAACAATTATGTAAATTTTAATTCCTTGAAATAAAAATAATGTATGAAAAGAATCTTGTAAAATAGCTATGAATTAAAAAAAAACATTTAATATTTCAAAGTATACATAGTTTATAACTATTATAGTTATTAGTACAATACCCATTACAGCAACTAGTTCAGTATTTGTTGTAAATATTTCCATTATAATTGAAATTTTGAATTTGTTTTTCTTCTTTTTTACTTTTGATTTATTTTCTAGTTTATATTCTACGTTTATTTTCGACATAAAAATGTATGAAAATTCAATTATAATGCAACTGAATTGAATATGATATAAATTGTTGTTTTAGATTCGAATATAATTCAGAACAATATATCCAATGATGATTATTATTTATATAAGATATTTAAACATGACATGCTATTTAAACTACGTGATTAATAATATCAGCAATATTTATTTCATGGATTTTATATTAAACTGCATAAAATGTAAATGTATACGTTTAATTTATGAAGTATAAAATGATTTTTAAATGGAAATGCACCTAAATTATATCTATTGTATTTTACTTAAAATACCATTAAGGAATTTACTTTTTTAAAAATTTTTTATTGTAGACGATTAAATGGCTTAAAGAAAAGCTGTGTTTATTACCCTATCAAAAGTGCTTCCATTAGGAAAAAAAAGATGAGGGCATGTAAGAATAATGAATGGTTGTTTTGTGCAGTGAGTTTCAGATGTGGAAAATCATTTGCTCATTAAAGCCATTTTTAGAAAGATTAAGAAAAAAATGAAACTTTGGTGAATCTTTTCTGGAAATATCCTCTTTTCTTACGCAAACATTAAGAAATGATAAAGGGCATTCTCTAAAGCCTCGGAAAAATAAAAAATAAAGGTATTTCATCAAAGTTTCTGGGGCTCACGGAGTATTTTACTAAATGCCAACATTATTTACTTTCGCTAATGTGGCAACACACGCACGTAAACAATTTTCTCCGTGCGCAGTGTAGAGCTGAGTTGTATTACGTATGCTAAAAACTTCTCTAGAACCTGAAACAATTACGAGGAATCTAGTTGGTTGGCCAAAAAAAAAAAAAGTAAGAAAAAAACATTCTTTTAAGTTTATTTTATTCTTTTTACTCATTCTATTTTCTCTGTATCTGCTTCAATTTGCTTTTTTTTGTTCTTTCTTTTGTTCTTTTTATTTAACCTACCGATTTATTTCGTTTTTCACCTTCAGATGTTTAGTCTTAGTGGATGCTTCTTTTGTAGAAGAAGAAGATTAATTCAAAAGAATCAAAAGAAATAAAATACCATTAAAGAAAAACTAATTTAGAGTCCCCTCCCTCCCTCTCCCTTAAGCAAGGGGTAAAGTAAAATTAAGAGTGCCATGAACAGTGAGAGGGAGTTTTCCAAACAATGGAAATGCGGTACTGAATTTTTAAATCCTTATGCAAAAGGCTTTGCTGTTGCATTTTGCGTATTACGTTTATGAATGTTAATATTTTCTTCATTTCCCTTGCAGTTGACTAAATAACATTTTTCATTCTTTTCATTTATTTTGTTTCACGAAAACGTCATTTCATAAAAAAATGGAGTCATTAAAAAGAATAATAGCTTAGTGAATTTATTACCTCATTTCAAAAATACGTGGCTGAACTTGACTTAGGAAATAGTATAATACATGATGAAAATAGCTTTTCTGTGCAAACTTATAGAACACATTATCTGAAGATAAAATAAACAAGGCAATTTTTTTATTTATTTTATTCTCTAGCGAAAGAGAAAATTTGTTTTTTTATAAAATATACACGTAGAATAAACAATTATGTAAATTTTATTTCCTTGGAATAAAAATAATGTATGGAAAGAATCTTGTAAAATAGCTAAGAATTAAAAAAGAACATTCATTACTACAAAGTATACATAAATTATAACTATTATAGTTATTAGTACAATAAACATATTGCAACTTTTCGTTAAGATTTATTACATTATATATTATAAATTGTTGTGTAAGTTTCGAAAATGATTCATAACTATATATCCAATGAGATGAAGTACTATGAAATTTAAACTACGTAATTAATACTATCAACAGAATTTTATTTTCGTCGATGTTATATTAAAAACTACGTAAAGTATAAATGTATGCGTTTAATTTGGGAAGTATAAAATGATTTTTAAAATAAAGATGCACCTAAATTATATCTATTGTATTTTGCTTAAAATACCATTAAGAAATTTGTTTTAATTTTTTTATTGTAGACGATTAAATGGGGTAAAAAAAAAGCTGAGTTTATTACCCAATCAAAAGTGCTTCCATTAGGAAAAAAAGATTAGGCTGTGTAAGAATAATGAATGGTTGTTTTGTGCAGTGAGTTTCAGATGTGGAAAATCATTTGCTCATTAAAGACATTTTTAGAAAAATTAAGAAAAAAATTAACTTTGGTGAATCTTTTCTGGAAATATCCTCTTTTCTTACGCAGACATTAAGAAATGATAAAGGGCATTCACTAAAGCCTTGGGAAAAGAAAAAGGTTTTTCATCAAAGCTTTTGGGGCTCACGGAGTATTTTACTAAATGCCGCCATTATTTACTTTCGGTAATGTGGCAACACACGCACGTAAACAATTTTCTCCGTGGGAGTTGTATTACGTATGCTAAAAACTTCTCTAGAATCTGAAACAATTACGAGGAATCTAGTTGGTTGGCCAAAATCAAAAGGCAGAAAGAAAAAAAACATTCTTACTTTTAAGTTTATTTTGCTCATTTTGCTCATTTTACTCATTCTATTTTCTCTGTATCTGCTTCAATTTGCTTTTTGTGCTGTAAGGATTTCTTTTTTTTTTTTGTTCTTTTTTCTTTCTTATTTAACCTACCGATTTATTTCGTTTTTCACTTTCAGATGTTTAGGCTTAGTGGATGCTTCTTCCTCAGAAGAAGAAGATTATTCCAAAAGAAGCAAATGAAATAAAATACCCTTAAAGAAAAACTAATTTAGAACCCCCCTTCCCTTAAGTAAGGGATAAAAGTAAAATTAAGAGTGCCATGAACTTGTGAGAGTGAGTTTTCCAGACAATGAAAATGCGGTACTGAATTTTTAAATCTTTATGCAAAAGGTTTTGCTGTTGCATTTCGCGTATTACTTTTATGAATATTAATATTTTCTTCATTTCCCTTGCTGTTGACTAAATATCATTTTTCTTTCTTCTCGTCTATTTTGTTTTACGAAAAACGTTATTTTATAAAAAGTGGAGTCATTAAAAAAAAAAAAATAATAGCGTAAGGGAATTTATTACCTCAATTGAGAAATACGTGGTCCAACTTGACTTTGGGAATACTACACATGTTGAAAATAGCTTTTCTGTGTAAACTTATAGGAAGATAAAATAAACAAGATAATTTTTTTTCCTTTATTTTTATTCTCTATTGTTGTTTTTTATTACAAAATATACACGTAGAATAATGAATTATGTAAATTTTCATTCCTTGAAATAAAAATAATGTATAGAGAATTTTGTAAAATAGCTGAAAATTTAAAAAAATATATTCACTGTACTACAAGGTATACATAAATTATAACTATTATAGTTATTAGTACAATAAACACAGTACAATAACTAGTACAGTATTTGTTGCAAATATTTATAAATTGAATATTTCCATTATAATTTTGTTTTACTTTTTTATTCATTTTCTAGTGTATATTTTGCATTTATTTTCGACATAATAATGTATGAAAATTACAATAACCATCACACCAACTGCATATTTTAAACTTAATCCTTCAAATCTCTTTGAAATGAATTAAATTACTTTTGAACTTACTCTTCAAAATAACAACCAGTATTATGTAAATGATCTTGAGTAAGTCATTAAAAAATGTTTTGAAAGATTATTTTTAATCTTTTTATTGTTTCAAAACTTTAAATCCATAATTTTATTTAAAAAAAAGAATATTATCAACCTATGTCTACTCACCATTAAAAATTTGATTGGAAATTATTGCATTATGTGATATAAACTATTGTGTAAGATTTGAATATAATTCAGAACAATATATTCAAAGATGAGGCAGTATACCATGAAATTTAAACTCAATAATTAATAATATATACGATAGTTTTTCATGGATTTTATATTAAAAATAAGTAAAATATAAATGTATACGTTTAATTTGCTAAGTATAAAATGATTTTTTAAATAATAATGCACCTAAATTAAGTCTATTGTATTTTACTTAAAATACCATTAAGAAATTTCTTTCTTTTAATTTTTTTATTGTAGACTATTAAATGGGGTAAAAAAAGCTGAGAGTTTATTACCCAATCAAAAGTGCTTCCATTAGGAAAAAAAAGATTAGGCCGTGTAAGAATAATGAATGGTTGTTTGTGCAGAGTTTCAGATGTAGAAAATCATTTGCTCATTAAAGCCATTTTTAGAAGAATTAAGAAAAAAATGTAACTTTGGTGAATCTTTTTTGTAATATCCTCTTTTCTTACGTAAACATTAAGAAATGATAAAAGCCATTCACTAAAGCTTGAAGGGAAAAAAAGATTTTTCATCAAACTTTTGTGGCCTCACGGAGTATTTTACTAAATGCCACCATTGTTTACTTTCGCTAATGTGGCAACACACGCACGTAAACAATTTTCTCCTTGCGCGGAGTGGAGCTGAGTGGTATTACGTATGCTAAAAACTTCTCTAGAATCTGAAACAATTACGAGGAATCTAGTTGGTTGGCCAAAAAAACAACAAAAAAAGAAAGAAAGAAAGAAATTCTTACTTTTAAGTTTATTTTGCTCTTTTACTCATTCTATTTTCTCTGTATCTGCTTCAATTTGTTTTTTGTACTCTAAGGATTTCTGTTTTATTCTTTCTTTTTTAAACTACCGATTTATTTCGTTTTTCACTTTCAGATGTTTAGGTTTAGTGGAGGCTTCTTCTTAGAAGAAGATTATTCAAAAAGAAGCAAAAGAAATAAAATACCCTTAAAGAAAAACTAATTTAGAGTTGCTCCTCCCTCCGTCCCTTATATAAGGGATAAAATAAAATTAAGAGTGCCATGAATTGTGAGAGGGAGTTGTCCAGACAACAAAATGCGGTACTGAATTTTTAAATCCTTATGCAAAAAGATTTTGCTGTTGCATTTCGCGTATTACGTTTATGAATATTAATATTTTCTTCATTCCCCTTGCTGTTGACTAAATATCATTTTTCATTATTCTCGTTTATTTTGTTTTACGAAAAACGTTATTTTATAAAAGTGGAATCATTAAAAAGAATAATAGCGTAAGGGAATTTATTACCTCATTTCCAAAATACGTGGTTCAACTTGGCTTAGGCAATATTATACTACATGATGAAAATAGCTTTTCCGTGTAAAATTATAGAACAGATTATCTGAAGATAAAATAAACAAGACATTTTTTTTATTTATTTTATTTTCTCTACTGAGGGAGTGAATGCTGTTTGTTGCTACAAAGCACACGAAGAAGAATAAACAATTATTTAAATTTAATTCCTTGAAATAAAAATAATATATGGAAAGAATTTTGAAAAATAGCTAATAACTAAAAATATATTCACTACTTCAAGGTATACATAAATTATAACTATTAGTTCAATAAACATAGTGCAGCATTTCATCAAAAATTATTCCATTATATAATATAAATTGTTGCGTAAGTTTCGAATAAGATTCAGAACAATATATCCAATGAGGATGAATTACTATGAAATTTAAACTACGCAATTAATAATATCAGCTATATTTTATTCATGAATTTTATATTAAAACTACGTTAAATTAAATTGTATACGTTTAATTTGCTAAGCATAATTTTTTTTTTTTTAAATAAAAATGCACCTAAATTATATCTATTGTATTTTACTTAAAATACCATTAAAAAATTTCTTCTCTTTAATTTTTTTTATTGTAGACTATTAAATGAGGTAAAAAAAAAACTGAGTTTATTACCCAATCAAAGTGCTTCCATTAGGAAAAGAAGATTAGGCTATGTAAGAATAATGAACGGTTTGTTTTGTGCAGAATTTCAAATGTAGAAAATCATTTGCTCATCAAAGCTATTTTTAGAAAAATTAAGAAAAAAAAATGTATGGTGAATCTCTTTTCCGAATATCCTATTTTCTTTAAGCAAACATTAAGAAATGATAAAGAACGTTCTCTAAAACCTTGAAAAAAAAAAAAAGGTTTTTCATCAAATTTTTTGGGATCACGGAGTATTTTACTAAATGCCACCATTATTTACTTTCGCTAATGTGGCAACACACGCACGTAAACAATTTTCTCCTTGCGCGGAGTGGAGCTGAGTTGTATTACGTATGCTAAAAACTTCTGTAGAATCTGAAACAATTATGAGGAATCTAGTTGGTTGGCCAAACAAACAACAAAAAGAAAGAAAGAAAAAAGTCTTACTTTTAAGTTTATTTTGCTTTTTCTTTTTACTCATTCTATTTTCTCTGTATCTGTTTCAATTTGTTTTTTGTACTGTAAGGTTTTCTGTTTTGTTCTTTCTTTTTAACCTACCGAT
This sequence comes from Caerostris extrusa, assembly GCA_021605095.1. Classification (NCBI taxonomy): domain Eukaryota; kingdom Metazoa; phylum Arthropoda; class Arachnida; order Araneae; family Araneidae; genus Caerostris; species Caerostris extrusa. The sequence continues at coordinate 56,927 of BPLR01016383.1, forward strand.
TTATTTCGTTTTTCACTTTCAGATGTTTAGGTTTAGTGTAGGTTTCTTCGTAGAAGAAGAAGATTATTCCAAAAAGAAGGAAAAGAAATAAACTAAACCCTTCAAGAAAAACTAATTTAGAATCCCCCTCTCTCTTAAGTAAGGGGATAAAGTAAAATTAAGAGTGCCATGAACTCGTGAGATGGAGGTTTCCAGACAATGAAATGCGTTACTGAATTTTTAAATCCTTATGCAAAAGGTTTTTGCTGTTGCATTTCGCGTATTACATTCATGAATATTAATATTTTCTTCATTTCCCTGTTGTTGACTAAATATCATTTTTTCATTCTACTCGTTTATTTTGTTTTTACGAAAAACGTATTTCATAAAAGCGGAGTCATTTAAAAGAATAATAGCGTAAGTGAATTTATTACCTCTTTGAAAAATACGTGGTTCAACTTGACTTACGGAATGCTACACATGATGAAAACATTATTATAGAACACATTATCTGAAGATAAAATAAATACAATTTTTTTATTTATTTTATTCTCTATTGATAGAGAGAATTTGTTTCTTACTACAAAGTTTACACGTAGAATAAACAATTATGTAATTTTTAATTCCTTGAAAGAAAAATAATGTATGGAAAGAATTTTGTAAAATAGCTAAGAATTAAAAATATATTCACTATTACAAGGTATACATAAATTATAACTGTTATAGTTAGTAGTATAATAAACTTACTGCAACATTTACTTTAAAATATTCCGTTATATAATATAAATTGTTGTGTAAGATTCGAATATGATTCAGAACAATATATCCAATGAGTATACAGTACCATGTAAATTAAACAACAAAACTAATATTATCAACAATATTTTTTCATGGATTTCATATGAAAGCTACGTAACATGTAAATGTATACGTTTAATACATGTATACATGTAATCTATACGTTATAAATACCATTAAGAAATTTCTTTCTTTTAATTTTTTTTATTGTAGACTATTAAATGGGGTAAAAAAAAAAAAAAGATGAGAGTTTATAACCCAATCAAAAAGTGCTTCCATTAGGAAAAAAAGATTAGGCCGTGTAAGAATAATGAATGGTTGTTTTGTGCAGAGTTTCAGATGTAGAAAATCATTTGCTCATTAAAGCCATTTTTAGAAAATTAAGAAAAAAAAAAAAATGTAACTTTGGCGAATCTTTTCTGGTAATATCCTCTTTTCTTACGTAAACATGAAGAAATGATGAAAGGCATTCACTAAAGCTTGAAGGAAAAAAAAAGAAGGTTTTCATCAAAGTTTTGGGCCTCACGGAGTATTTTACTAAATGCCACCATTATTTACTTTCGCTAATGTGGCAACACACGCACGTAAACAATTTTCTCCTTGCGCTTAGTGGAGCTGAGTTGTATTACGTATGCTAAAAACTTCTCTAGAATCTGAAACAATTACGAGGAATCTAGTTGGTTGGCCAAAAAAACAACAAAAAGAAAGAAAGAAAAAAAGTCTTACTTTTAAGTTTATTTTGCTCTTTATACTCATTTTTTCTCTGTATCTGCTTCAATTTTTTTTGTACTGTAAAGATTTCTGTTTTGTTCTTTCTTTTTTTAACCTACCGATTTATTTCTGCTTTTCACTTTCAGATGTTTAGGTTTATTGGAGGCTTCTTTCGTAGAAGAAGATTATTTCAAAAAGAAGCAAAAAGAAATAAAATACCCTTAAAAGAAAAACTTATTTAGAGTTCTCCCCTCCCTCCCTCCCTTAAGTAAGGGTTAAAAAATAAAATTAAGAGTGCCATGAATTCGTGAGAGGGAGTTTTCCAGACAATGAAATGCGGTACTGATTTTTAAATCCTTATACAAAAAAGGTTTTTGCTGTTGCATTTGCGTATTACGTTTATGAATATTAATATTTTCTTCATTTCCCTTGTTGTTGTAAATATCATTTTTCTTTCTTCTCATTTATTTTTTGTTTTTACGAAAACCGTATTTCCACCAAAAAAGTGGAGTCAGTAAAGAATAACAGCGTAAGCGAATTTATTACCTCATTTCAAAAATACGTGGTTCAACTTGACTTAGGGAATAATATACTGCATGCTGCATATAGCTTTTTCTGTGTAAACTTATAGAACACATTATCTAGAGATAAAATAAACAAGGCCCATTTTTTTTATTTATTTATTTTCTATTGAAAGAGATAAATGTTGTTTTTGCAACAAAACATACACATAGAATAAACAATTATGCAAATGTTAATCCTTGGAATAAAAATAATGTATAGAAAGAATCTTTGTAAAATAGTAAAGAAATTTAAAAAAAAACATTCACTATTACAAGATGTACGTAAATTATAACTGTTATAGTTATTAATTTTAATAAACTTAGTACGATAACTATTACAACCAACTAGCTCAGTATTTGTTGTTACCCAAATATTAATAAATGAAATATTTCCAATACAAATTTATATTTTAAATTTTTCTTTTACTTTTTGGATTTTTTCTAGTTGATATCTTACATTTCTTTTCGACGTAATTATGTATAGAGAATTACAATACAATAAAAACAAATAAATAACCATCACACCAAACTGTATTAAAATTTTCGATAATATTAATACAAAATTTCATTCAAGAAATTTCTTTTGTTATTAATAATAATATATAATAGTGTGAATTATTTCTAAGCATATAGATCAATTTTTATTTTGTGATTGGATCAAAGAAGACTAGTTCTAATAAAAAAGAAATGGTTACTTTTTTATTTAAAGTATCATTCTTTACTAAATGGTATTACGCTCATGTAAACATGTAATCTTTGCGCTTAATGCATTGTAGTCACTGCTTTCACAAAACGAGGAAAATTTATGGTGGTTTAACAACACACGTCACCATTGTGACGATAATCAGGCGCTACATAATGGAAGTTTTCTAGATTTTCTTTGTGTGCTCGCCAAACGTGTGTAACACTTGTGTATGAAAGACTTCCTCGCAGGCAATAACACTCCTTCTATCAGACTCGTATGATTGCTAATAGCAAAAAGTAGTGAAACAAGTGATTTTTCAATATATATGAAAAAGGAAATTCAATCTGCGGGTTGCTTCTTGCTAGCTGCTTCCTGACTTTATTACCTGATCAGCTATGTGCATGCACGGGTGAGGCTCGGGGTGAAAATTTGCAAGGGGTGACATTAGATATACAAAAACGATGAGATACAAAGGCTAATTTTCAATTTCTATAAGTGGTTCTTCTTGATAGTAAGTCGTCTGGTGGAAATTTCGGGTTTTTATGCCATACGATATGCATATCTATTTGCCCATAAAAATCTTCTCAGATTACAATGTGCTTTCTCTCAATCTAGTGACAAACAATAACTGAAACAAGTAGTCCTCGATATATATCAAAAATGAAATTCAAACAGTATGCAGCCCTATAACTTGTGGCCCATTTGTTGACATGATCAGATTAGCATACAAGTGGGGACTCAGGAGTTAGAATCGGATAGGAGTGGCCTTGCTTTCAGAAACTCTAATTTGCCAACGAGTATAAGTGGTTCTTCTTGATAAAGTCGTCTGGTGGAAATTTCGGGTTTTTATATGCCATACTATACGCATATCTATTTGCCCATAAAAATCTTCTCGGATTACAATGTCCTTTCTCTCAATCTAGTGACAAACAATAACTGAAACAAGTGGTCCTCGATATATATCAAAAATGAAATTCAAACCAGTATGCAGCCCTATAACTTGTGGCCCATTGTTAACCTGATCAGTTAGCATACAAGTGGGCTCAGGAGTTAGAATCGGATAGGAGTGGCCTTGCTTTTCAGAAACTCTAATTTGCCAACGAGTATAAGTGGTTCTTCTTGATAAAGTCGTCTGGTGGAAATTTCGGGTTTTATATGCCATACGATACGCATATCTATTTGCCCATAAAAATCTTCTCGGATTACAATGTCCTTTCTCTCAATCTAGTGACAAACAATAATGAAACAAAGTGGTCCTCGATATATATCAAAAATGAAATTCAAAGCAGTATGCAGCCCTATAACTTGTGGACCATTGTTAACATGATCAGTTAGCTTACAAGTGGGCTCAGGAGTTAGAATCGGATAGGAGTGGCCTTGCTTTTCAGAAAC